>JAUMJK010002028.1:0-15898 GCA_033558105.1 Coccyzus lansbergi
GCGGAGAGGGCCCCGGCTCCCCCCCCGCCCCCGGCTCCCCCCGCCCCTCCCGGGCCGGGCCTCAGCCTCCCCGGCGTCCTGCACTTCATCCAGCACGAGTGGGCGCGCTTCGAGGCCGAGAAGGGGCGCTGGGAGGCGGAACGAGCCGAGCTACAGGTACCAACCCCCCCTCCCCCCCCCCCAACCCCGAGGAGGCGTCAGCTTGGAGGAGGGGGGGGGGGGCACCGGTATAGGGACCCCCCCCCTTGCCCCCATAGGCCACTCTTGGGGAGCTCCCAGCACCCTGTGTCCCTCCTGGGCCACCAGCATCCACTCCTGGGCTACCAACGTCCACTCCTGGGCTACCAACATCCACTCCTGGGCTACCAACATCCATTCCTGGGCCACCAACGTCCCCTCCTGAGCCACCACTCTCACCCCTGTGGAGCTACCACTAACATTCTCCTGGGCCACCAGCATCCCCTCCTGGGCTACCAGCATCCACCCTTGGGCTACCACTCTTCTCTCTATGGAGCCACCACCAGTGTCCTCTCCCTTGAGCACCAACATCCCCTCCTGGGCCTCCAGTGTCCCCTCCTGGGCCACCAACATCCTCTCCTGGGCCACCACTCTCCTCTCTATGGGGCCACCACCAATGTCCCCCCCATGGGTCACTAAAATCCCCTCTTGGGCCACTGCTGTCAACCCTATGGGGCCACCAACAGTGTCCCCTCTTGGGCCACCAACATCCTCTCCTGGACCAGCAACGTCCCCTCCTGGGCCACCACTCTTCTTCCTGTGGAACCTCCACCGGTGTCCTCTCCCTTGGCCACCAACATCCCCACCTGGGCCACCAAAGTCCCCTCCTGGGTCACCAACATCCCACCTTGGGCTACTAACATCCCCTCCTGGGCCACCACTCTCCTCCCTATGGAGCCACCACCAGTGTCCTCTCCCTTGGCCACCAACGTCCCCTCCTGAGCCACCAACATCCTCTCCCTTGGCCACCACTCTTCTCTCTATGGAGCCACCACCAGTATCCGCTCCCTCGGCCACCAACGTCCTCTCCCTTAGCCACCAACATCCCCTCCTGGGCTACTACTCTTCTCTCCATGGAGCCACCACCAACATTCCCTCCTGGGCCACCAACATTCCCTCCTGGGCCACCAACATTCCCTCCTGGGCCACCAACATCCCCACCTGGGTCACCAGCGTCCTCTCCTGAGCCACCAACATCCTCTCCCTTGGCCACCACTCTTCTCTCTATGGAGCCACCACCAGTATCCGCTCCCTCGGCCACCAACGTCCTCTCCCTTAGCCACCAACATCCCCTCCTGGGCTACTACTCTTCTCTCTATGGAGCCACCATCAACATCCCCTCCTGGGCCACCAACATCCCCACCTGGGTCACCAGCGTCCTCTCCTGGGCCACCAACATCCCCTCCTGGGCTACTACTCTTCTCTCTATGGAACCACCACCAACATCCCCTCCTGGGCCACCAACATCCCCACCTGGGTCACCAACATCCTCTCCCTTGGCCACCACTCTTCTCTCTATGGAGCCACCACCAGTATCCGCTCCCTCGGCCACCAACGTCCTCTCCCTTAGCCACCAACATCCCCTCCTGGGCTACTACTCTTCTCTCTATGGAGCCACCACCAACATCCCCACCTGGGCCACCAAAGTCCCCTCCTGGGTCACCAACGTCCTCTCCTGGGCCACCAACATCCCCTCCTGGGCTACTACTCTTCTCTCTATGGAGCCACCACCAACATCCCCACCTGGGCCACCAAAGTCCCCTCCTGGGTCACCAACGTCCTCTCCCTTGGCCACCAACATCCCCTCCTGGGCCACCGCTCTCCTCCCTGTGGAGCCACCACCAGTGTCCTCTCCCTTGGCCACCAACGTCCCCTCCTGAGCCACCAACATCCTCTCCCTTGGCCACCACTCTTCTCTCTATGGAGCCACCACCAACATCCCCACCTGGGCCACCAACATCCCCTCCTGGGCCACCACTCTTCTCTCTATGGAGCCACCACCAGTATCCGCTCCCTGGGCCGCCAACGTCCCCCCCGGGCTACCAACGTCCCCTCTTGAGCTACCAACATCCTCTCCTGGGCCACTACTCTTCTCTCTATGGAGCCACCACCAGTGTCCTCTCCCTTGGCCTCCAACATACTCTCCTGTGCCCCTTGTCCCTTGTCCCCGTGTCCCTCTCTCCCCATGTTCCCCTGTCCCATGACCCCATGTCCCTTTCTCCCCCTGTCCCTTGTCCCTGTGTCCCATGTCCCTCTCTCCTCATGTCCCCGTGTCCCTCTGTCCCCTGACCCCTTGTCCCCTGTCCCCGTGTCCCCCTGTCCGCGCAGGCGCAGGTGTTGTTCCTGCAGGGCGAGCGCAAGGGGCAGGAGAACCTCAAGCTGGACCTGGTGCGGCGAATCCGCATGTTGGAGCTGGCGCTCAAGCAGGAGAGGTGGGCTACCGACCCCCACCTTTGGGCTACCGACCTCCCTTGGCTCTGGGCTACCGACCCCCTGGCTCTGGGTTACCTCCCAGCACTCTCAGCCACTTCCCACCACTCTAGGCCACCAAACACCTGCTCTGGGCCACCTCCCACCACTCTGGACCACCAAACCCCTTGCTCTGGGCCGCCTCCCACCACTCTGGGCCACCTCCCACCGCTCTAGGCCACCAAACCCCTGCTCTGGGCTGCCTCCCACCACTCTAGGCCACCAAACCCCTGCTCTGGGCTGCCTCCCACCACTCTAGGCCACCAAACCCCTGCTCTGGGCCACCTCCCACCGCTCTGGGCCACCTCCCAGCACTCTCAGCCACCTCCCACCACTCTGGGCCACTTCCCACCACTCTAGGCCACCAAACCCCTGCTCTGGGCCACCTCCCAGCACTCTAGGCCACCAAACCCCTGCTCTGGGCTACCTCCCAGCTCTCTCGGCCACCAAACCCCATCTCTGAGCCACCTCCCACCACTTTGGGCCACCAAACCCCTGCTCTGGGCCACCTCCCGCCACTCTAGGCCACCAACCCCCTGCTCTGGGCCACCCCCAGGGGAATCACCCCCCCTCCCTCCCATCAGTACCCCCATCCCCCATCCCCTTTATGGCCACCAACCCCCTCAACGTGGCCACCAACCCCCTCAACGTGGCCACCAACCCCCTCAACGTGGCCACCAACCCCCTCAACGTGGCCACCACCCCCTCCCCGACCAGGTCCAAGTACCACAAGCTGAAGTTCGGGGCTGATTCGCTGCCACGTAGGCCGGAGGGGCCAGACCCAGGTGAGCCTTTTGGGGTGGGGGGGCTACCCCCTTTTTTTTTGAGGGGGGGTGACTGACCCCCCCACCCCTCACCTTATCTCCCCCCCCAACCCCCACCAGTGCCTAACGGCCCCTCGGAGGTGACACCGGCAAGTGGCCCAGTGGCTTGGCAAGAGGGCCGGGAGCTGCTGCGACAGTGAGTTTGGGGTGGGGGGGGGGCACAGAAAAAAAAGGGGGTTCAGGGAGAGGTTGGAGTGCTGCCAACCCCCCCTTTTTTGCTGTGTCCCCCCCCCCCCCCCCGAAAAAAGGTACCTGGAGGAGGTGGGATGCGGTGACACTGTCCTGGAGCTGCGGGTCGCGGCGGCTCCAGTCGCTTTTGGGGCGCGGGACACCCCCCCCACCGGGCCCCCCCCGGGGCGCTGCTGGCCCGAAGGGTGCAGGAGCAGATCCAGAGGTGGGAGAATTTGGGGGGGGTGGGGGTGTCAATGTGGGGGTGTGTGTGTCCCCCAAAAAATTCCTACCTGGTTGTTCTCACCCTTGGGAATAATGGGAGGGAGTTTGGGGGGGGCTGGGGTTGAGGTGGGGGCACTGGGAGGGGTTTGGGGTTCACTTGGACACCCCCCCCCCCAATTCCAACCTGGTCGTTCCCACCCTTGGGAATAATGGGAGGGAGTTTGGGGGGGGCTGGGGTTGAGGGGGGGGCACTGGGAGGGGTTTGGGGGTTCACTGGGACACCCCCAGTTCCAACCCAGTCATCTCACCCTTGGGAATAATGGGCTGGAGTTGAGGTGGGGGGGTACTGGGAGAGGTTTTGGGGTTCACTGGGACCCCCCCCCCCGCCCAGTTCATCCCAGTGCTTCCCAACCCCAAAACACTGGGAGAGATTGGGAGGGGGGTCACTGGGAGGGTTTGGGGTTCACTGGGACCCCCCCCCAGTTCATCCCAGTGATTCCCAACCTCAAAACACTGAGAAGGAGTTTGGGTGGGACTGGTGTTGAGGGGGGGTCACTGGGAGGGGTTTTGGGGTTCACTGGGACCCCTCCCAGTTCATCCCAGTGCTTCCCAACCCCAAAACACTGGGAGAGATTGGGAGGGGGGGCACTGGGAAGGGTTTTGGGGTTCACTGTGACCCCCCCAGTTCATCCCAGTGCTTCCCAACCCCAAAACACTGGGAGAGATTGGGAGGGGGGGCACAGGGAGGGTTTGGGGTTCACTGGGACCCCCACAATTCCAACCTGGTCTTTCCCACCCTTGGGAATAATGGGAGGGAGTTTGGGGGGGGGGGGGGGGTGAGGTTGAGGTGGGGGCTCTGGGAGGGGTTTTGGGGTTCACTGGGACCCCTCCCAGTTCATCCCAGTTCCTCCCTGCACCCCCAGGAACGCAGGTCGGGATTTGGGGGGGCCGGGGGGGGAACTCCTCTTGGAGGACGAGGACAGTGACGAGGACGAGGACGGCGACAGCCCCCGACCACCCCCCCCCGGCCCCCCCGAGCAGCGGGCGAAGGTAAGGGGGACCCCGAAATCAGAGAGGGGGTTCCCCAAAACCTGGGGGGTCCCCAAACCTTGGGGAGGGGTGGGGTCCCTAAACCCTTGATGACCCCAAAGCCTGAGGGGTGTCCCCAAAACATGGGGGCCCTAAACCCTGGGGGGTGTCCCCAAAGTCGATAGGGGGACCCCCAAAACTTGGGATCCCCAAAACTTGGGGTCCCCCAAACCCTGGGGATGGTCCCTCAAACCCTGTAGGGGTCCCCAAAACCTCTGGGGGAGATCCCTAAACCCTTGGTGACCCCAAAACCACAGGGAAAGGGTCTCCAAAACCTCAAGGGGAATCCCCAGAACCCTAGGGGGTGTCCCCAAAACCCTGGGGGGTGTCCCCAAGCCCTGGGAACGGGTCCCCTAAAGCCTGGGGGAGGTGTCCCCAAAACCTCAAGGGGATGTCCTCAAGCCCTGGGAAGGGGTCCCCTAAAGCCTGAGGGGGGGATCCCCAAACTCTCACTGTCCCCAAAACCTCAAGGGGATCCCCAAACCCTGGGGGGTGTCCCCAGGCCCTGGAGGGTGTACCCAAACCCCGGGGGGTGTCCCCAAAACCTCAAGGGGATCCCCAAACCCTGGGGGGGTGTCCCCAAGACCTGGAAAGGGGTCCCCTAAAGCCTTGGGGGGGTGTCCCCAAACTCTCAAGGGGATTCCCAGACCTTGGGGGGTGTCCCCAAAACCTGAGTGTCCCCTCAAGGGAAACCCCAAAACCATCCCCAAAACCCCAGTGGTGGGGAGGGGGTGTCCCCTGACCCCCCCCCCCCCCCCATCCTCCTCTGTGGTTTTGGGGTGTCCCGTCCCCCCCCCAGCTGCCCCCCAGCCCTCCGCCCCCCGAGGATGATGACGAGGACGAGGACGACTCCGAGGACGCTCTGGCCGAGTTCGACTTTCTGGGCTCGGGGGCGGCGCTGCAGCTCGGTGAGGGCCCCCCCCGAAACGCACAGACCCCCCCCGAAACTGCACAGACCCCCCCAAAACGATTTGGGGGACACCCCCACCCCAACTTCTCACCCCTCCCCTTCTCACCCCCCAGGGAGCCACCGGCTGCGCCCGCGGGAAACCGAGGGGACCCCCCAAACCCCAACACCCCCCAACCCCGCGGGGCCACCCTGCGCCCTCAATGGTAACCAGGGGTCCCCAAAATGACCGGGGGGTGTCCCCAAAATCGGGGTTGGGGGGGGGGGGTCTCTGTCCCCTTGGGGGGCTCCTTGTCACCCTGGAAGGGATCCCTGTGTCATCTAGGGGTGGTCCCTGTGTCCTTGGGGGGGGTCTCTGTGTCCCTGGAGGGGTCTCCATGTCCCCTATGGGGGTCCCTACCCTCCTTGGGGGGTTCCTGTGTGCTTGGGGGTCCCCGTGTCCCTTGGGAGGGGATCCTGTCACCCTGGAGGGTCCCCATGTCACCTGGGGAGCGTCCCCAAAGCCTTGGGGGGTCCCCATGTCCCTTAGGGAGTCCCCATGTCCCTAGCAGGGGGGTTCCTGTCACCTTGAGGGGGTCCCTGTGACATCTAGAGGGGTCCCCATGTCCCTTGTTGGGGGGATCCTGTCGCCCTGAAAGGTCCCCGTGTCACCTGGGGAGGGTCCCCAAAGCTTGGGGGGGTCCCCGTGTCCCTTAGGGGGTCCCCATGTCCCTTGGTGGCGTTCCCTGTCACCTTGAGGGGGTCCCCGTGTCCCTTGGGTGAAAGTCCTGTCAGCCTGAAAGGTCCCCATGTCACCTGGGGAGGGTCCCCAAAGCCCTGGGCGGGGTTCCCATGTCATCTAGGGAGGTGCCCGTGTCATTTTGGGGGGGTCCCTGTCCCCACGGCAGCCGCTGCTCCCCACAGGGTCCCTGGGGCTGCCTCCCCCCGATGGCTTCGTCCTGGCAGGGCTGAGTGTCCCCAGCGAGGGCTGCGACGTGAGCCGTGTCCCCAACGCGCCCCCAACCCCCCACCCCCCGAGTGTCCCCAACGCATCCCCAACCCCCCTCAAGTGTCCCAAACACGTCCCCGACACCCCCAAGTGTCCCCAACATGTCTCCAACCCCCCCCCCCGAGTGTCCCCAAGCCCCCACAAGTGTCCCCAATACATCCCCAACCCCAACGAGTGTCCTCAATGTACCCCCAGTGTGTCCCCAACCCTACCCTGAGCATCCCCCGGGCTCCACTGTCCCCACGCTGTGTCCGTGTCCCCAACCCTGCCCTGAGTGCCCTCTTGGGCCCTGCTGTCCCCCACGCTGTCCCCAACCCATCCCTGAGCTTCCTCCTGGTTCCACTGTCCCCAGCCCTGCCCCGAGTGTCCCCTGTCCCCAGTGTGTCCCCAACCCTGCCCTGAGCCTCCTCCAGGCCCCACTGTCCCCACACTGTCCCCAGCCCTACCCTGAGCATCCCCCGGGCTCCACTGTCCCCCCAAGCTGTCCCCCCAGTGTCCCCGTGTCCCCGCAGACGCAGCCGTGGCTCCCGCGGGTGACTCTCCGGGGTCACCTGGACGCCGTTCGGGCTCTGGCCTTCCACCCCTCGGAGCCGGCGCTGCTCTCGGCCTCCGAGGACGGGACCCTCAAGCTCTGGAACCTCCGCAAGCCCACGCCCCCCCTCAAAAAGTGGGTGACGCCGCGGGGACGGGGACAGTGCCACCCCCCACCCTGTCCTGCCACCGTCGTCACCGCATCTTGTCTGTGTGTCCCTTGTCCCCTAGGAACGCGGCGCCAGACCTCGAGCCCGTCTACACCTTCCGCGGGCACAGGTGGGGACGGCAAGGGGACATGGGAGAGGAGGGGGAGAGGGATTTGGGGACCCTCTGGGGACCGTGTCACCGTGTCCCCCTTGTCACTGCAGGGGCCCTGTGCTCGCCGTGGCCTGTGACAGCGGCTGGTGCTGCAGCGGCGGCCTGGACGGCCGGATCCACTGCTGGCGCCTGCCCGGCCTCGACACTGACCCCTACGATGGCTACGGTGAGGGGTGGGGACACGGGGACATGGCTACGGTGAGGGGTGGGGACACAGGGACATGGCTACGGTGAGGGTTGGGGACACGGGGACATGGCTACGGTGAGGGTTGGGGACACAGGGACATGGCTACAATGAGGGTTGGGGACACGGGGACATGGCTACGGTGAGGGTTGGGGACACAGGGACATGGCTACAGTGAGGGTTGGGGACACGGGGACATGGCTACGGTGAGGGCTGGGGACACAGGGACATGGCTACAATGAGGGTTGGGGACACGGGGACATGGCTACGGTGAGGGTTGGGGACACGGGGACATGGCTACGGTGAGGGTTGGGGATACGGGGATATGGCTACAATGAGGGCTGGGGACACGGGGATATGGCTACAATGAGGGCTGGGGACACGAGGACATGGCTACGATGAGGGTTGGGGACACGGGGATATGGCTACAATGAGGGTTGGGGACACGGGGACATGGCTACGGTGAGGGTTGGGGACACAGGGACATGGCTACGGTGAGGGTTGGGGACACGGGGACATGGCTACGGTGAGGGGTGGGGACACAGGGACATGGCTACGGTGAGGGTTGGGGACACAGGGACATGGCTACGATGAGGGTTGGGGACACGGGGACATGGCTACGATGAGGGTTGGGGTCACGGGGACACGGCTACGATGAGGGTTGGGGACATGGGGACATAGCTACATGAAGGCTGGGGACATGGGTACACAGGGTTGGGGACACGGAGACATCGACCTTGAGGTGTCCCGTTTCCCTTGGCCGCGGTGTCACCCCCTCGTGGTGGCATCGCCCCCTTGGCCATGGCGACCCCTTTGCTGCTTGGCGTCACTTCTGGCCGCGGCATCACCATTGTCACCCCCTCAGGCCACGGTGTCACCAGCGTCACCCCTTCCAGTCATGGCGTCACCCCCTCTGGCCACAGTGTCCCCAGTGTGTGTGTCCCCCCTCCTCCAGGGTAGTGTCCCCCGTGGTGTCCCCATTGTCCCTTTGCCGTTGTCCTCGGTGTTCTCCGTGGTTGCTGCCCCCCCCCCACGCACACCATGTCCCCCCCCTTCCTCCCTTGGTGACATCCCCGCTGTCCCCAGACCCCGGGGTGCAGCGGGGGGTGCTGTGCGGCCACTCGGACGCCGTGTGGGCTGTGGCCCTGACGGCCACCGGCCACCGCCTGGCCTCCTGCTCCGCCGACGGCTCCGTCCGCCTCTGGGACCCGCGGGGCGGCCACGGCCCCTGCCTCAGCGCCTACCACCCCCCGAGCGGTGAGTGGCACTGTCATGTCATGGGGGACACAGAGGGGACAGGGGACAAAATGGCGGACGTGGTGGAGATTGGACATGGGGGATAGAGGGACGAGGGGGGACAGAAGGGATGGGACAAAATGGCGGACGTGGTGGAGATTGGACATGGGGGATAGAGGGACGAGGGGGGACAGAAGGGATGGGACAAAATGGTGGATGTGGTGGAGAGGGATGGGGGGGGACACAGGGACATGGGGGGCACATGGGACACAATGGGGGATACGGGGCGTGGACATGGGGACAGGGGGGACACAGGGACATGGGACAGACGGGGAGACAAAATGGCGGATGTGGTGGAGATGGACATGGGGACTAGAGGGTTGGGGGGGACACAATGGGGGATATGGTGGGGATGGACATGGGGACAAAGGACACAGTTGGGGACATGGGGGGAACAGAGGGATGGGGGGACAGAGGGGTGGGGGACACAGGGACATGGAGGGGACAAGGGGCACAATAGGGGACATGGGGGGATGGACATGGGGACATGGAGGTGACAAGGGACACAGTAGGGGACAGAGGGATGCAGGGGGGACGGGACAAAATGACGGATATGGTGGAGATGGATGGGGGGGACAGGGATGGGGGGACACAGGGACATGGATGGGGACATGGGACACAATGGGGGACAGAGGGATGCAGGGAGCTCGGGACAAAATGGTGGAGATGTACATGGGGGACAGAGGGATGGGGGGACACAGGGGACAGGGGACAAAATGGCAGACGTGGTGGAGATGGATGGAGGGACACAGGGACAGGGGGGGACATGGGACACAATGGGGGATACGGGGGGGGATGGACATGGGGACAGGGGGGACAGGGATGGGGGACAGAGGGACATGGGACCATATCGGGGGGATGGACATGGGGACGGAGGGGTCAAAGGGACTTGGGGGGACAGAGAGGGGACAAAATGGCGGACATGGTGGAAATGGACATGGGGATGAGGGGACCAGAGGGATGGGGGGGACACAGGGACATGGGGGGCACATGGGACACAGTGGGGGACATGGCAGGGACGGACATGGCAGTGGGAGGGACAAGGGACACTAGTGGGGACAGAGGGATGGGAGGGACAACCAACCCTGGAGGGTTTAAGGGTCGGGTGGCCGAGGTGCTGAGGGACGTGGGTCAGTGCTTGATGGGGCTGGTTGGACTCCATGATCCTCTGGGGCGTCTCTCCCGCCCTGGTGACTCTCTGTTGTCCCCTGCTGTCCCCTCTGCAGAACACGGGGTCCCCACCTCCCTCGCCTTCTCGGCCACCCACCCTGCTCACGCCGTCGTTGCCTTCCGGACGGGTGTCACCGTCCTCTACGACGTGGAGGCCGCGCGCTCGGTGCTGGTCATGGCGTCCCGGGCGCCTGGGGGTGTGTGGCCGTGTCCTCGTGTCCCCCTGTCCCCTCTGGTCCCTCAGCCCAGGGTTCCCCGAGTCCCCTCGCCACCGCCAGCCCTGATCCTGGTGTCCCCCGTGTCCCCTCCGTCCTGACCCTGGTCACTCCATGACCCCTTGGCCCTGTTCCTGGTGTCCCCACGTCCCTGACCCTACTGTCCCCATGTCCCTGATCCCAGTGTCCCCATATCCCCTTGTCCTTTGGCCCATTGTCCCCACATCCCTGTGTCTCCATGTCCCCTTGTCCCTGATCCTGGTGTCCCCATGCCCCTGATGTCCCCTTGTCCCTGACCCCGGTGACCCCTTTTTCCCCAAGTCCCTGACCCCTGTGTCCTCACATCCCTGTGTCCCTCACCCTGGTGTCCCTGTGTCTCTGACCCCGATGTCCCCACACCCCCTAGTCCCTGACCCCAATGTCCCCATATCCCCATGTCCTCATGCCCCTGATGTCCCTGTGTCCCTGACCCTGGTGTCCCCATATCCCCATGTCCTTGACCCCAGTGTCCCCATGTCCCTGACCCCAGTGTCCCCACATCCCCTTGTCCCTTACCCTAGTGTCCCCTTGTCCCTGACCCCATTGTCCCCATATCCCCATGTCCCTGGCCCCAGTGTCCCCACATCCCCTTGTCCCTGACCCCATTGTCCCCATATCCCCATGTCCCTGGCCCCAGTGTCCCCACATCCCCTTGTCCCTGGCCCCAGTGTCCCCACATCCCCTTGTCCCTGACCCCATTGTCCCCACATCCCCTTGTCCCTTACCCTAGTGTCCCCATGTCCCTGACCCCAGTGTCCCCATATCCCCTTGTCCTTGGGCCCATTGTCCCCATATCCCAGTGTCTCCATGTCCCCTTGTCCCTGACCCCGGTGGCCCCTTTTTCCCCAAGTCCCTGACCCCTGTGTCCCCACATCCCTGTGTCCCTCACCCTGCTGGCTCCATGTCACTGACCCCTGTGTCCCCACATCCCTGTGTCCCTCACCCTGGTGTCCCCATGTCCCCAGTGTCCCTATGTCCCTGTGTCTCTGACCCCGATGTCCCCACACCCCCTAGTCCCTGACCCCGATGTCCCCATATCCCCATGTCCTCATGCCCCTGATGTCCCTGTGTCCCTGACCCTGGTGTCCCCATGACCCCATGTCCCTGTGACCCTGTGTCTCCTGACCCCAGTGTCCCTTTGTCCCTGAACCCGGTGTCCCCACATCCCTTTGTCCCTGAACCCAGTGTCCCCTACTCCCTGCCCCTGGTGTCCCCATGTCCCTGATGTCCCCGTGTCCCCTGGCAGGTGACATCGCGCTGAACCATGTTGTCACCCACCCCTCGCAGCCGCTCTCCATCACGGCCGCTGACGACGGCTCCATCCGCTTCCTCGACAACCGCACAGGTCGGGGGCTTCTTCGTTAGCGCTAACGAGGCCCTGGGTTGGGAGGGGACACACACACACACACACACAGAGGCTGGGGACGTCACCGCTGCCACCACCCCTCTTTGTCACCCACAGGTCAAGTCGCACACTCCATGGTGGCTCATGCGGACGCTGTCACCTGCCTGGCCATCGACCCCAACGGCGCCTTCCTCATGTCTGGGAGTGAGTGACCCTGTCCCTGTGGCCCTGTCCTCATCCTTGTCCCCATCCCTGTCCCTGTGTCCCCATCCCTGTCCTGTCCCTGTGTCCCCATCCCTGTCCCTGTGTGCCCATCCCTGTGTCCCCATTCTTGTCCCCATCCCTGTGTTCCCAACCCTGTCCCCATCCCTGTCCTGATCCTTGTCCCCATCCCCGTGTCCCCATCTCTGTCGTGATCCTTGTCCCCAACCCTGTCTCCATGTCCTCAACCCTGTCCCCATGTCCCCATCCCTGTCCTGATCCTTGTCCCCATCCCTGTCCCTGTGTCCCCATCCCTGTCCTGATCCTTGTCCCCAACCCTGTCCTTGGTCCCTAACCCCATCCCCGTGACCCCATCCCTGTCCCTGTGTCCCCATCCCTGTCCTCATCCTTCTCCCCATCCCTGTCCCTGTGTCCCTGTCCCCGTGTCCCCATCCCTGTCCCGATCCTTGTCTCCATCCCTGTCCCTGTGCCCCCAACCCTGTCCCCATCCCCATGTGTCCATCCATGTCCTTGTATCCCCGTCCCCCTGTCCCCCCCCCATGTCCCCCTCTTATGCTGACCCCCCCCCCTGTCCTCCCCAGGCCACGACTGCTCGGTGTGGCTGTGACCCCCCCCGTCCCCCCTGACACTGTCCCCCCCATCCCCGCCATGTCCCCCCCATGTCCCTGTGTCCCCATGTCCCCCTCTTACGCTGTCCCCTCCCTGTTCCCCCCCCAGGCCACGACTGCTCGATGCAGCTGTGACCTCCTGTCCCCCTCCACGTCCCCATGTTCCCCCATGTCCCTGTATCCTCCATCATGTCCCTGTGTCCCCATGACCCCCTCTGATGCTGTCCCCCCCATGTCCCCCAGTGTCCCCATGTCCCCCTCTTACACTGTCCCCTCCCTGTTCCCCCCCAAGGCCATGACTGCTCGATGCAGCTGTGACCTCCTGTCCCCCTCCACGTCCCCATGTTCCCCCATGTCCCCATGTCCCTGTATCCTCCATCATGTCCCTGTGTCCCCATGACCCTCTCTGATGCTGTCCCCCCCATGTCCCCCTCTTACGCTATCCCCTCCCTGTTCCCCCCCCAGGCCACGACTGCTCGATGCAGCTGTGACCTCCTGTCCCCCTCCATGTCCCCATGTTCCCCCATGTCCCTGTATCCCCCACCATGTCCTCCAATGTCCCCATGACCCTCTCTGATGCTGTCCCCCCCATGTCCCCCAGTGTCCCCATGTCCCCCTCTTATGCTGACCCCCCCCATGTCCCTGTGTCCCCATGACCCTCTCTGATGCTGTCCCCCCCATGTCCCCCAGTGTCCCCATGTCCCCCTCTTATGCTGACCCCCCCCTGTCCTCCTCAGGCCACAACTGCTCAGTGTGGCTGTGACCTCCTGTCCCCCTCCACGTCCCCATGTTCCCCCATGTCCCTGTATCCTCCATCATGTCCCTGTGTCCCCATGTCCCCCTCTGACGCTGTCCCCCCCATGTCCCCCAGTGTCCCCATGTCCCCCTCTTACGCTGTCCCCTCCCTGTTCCCCCCCCAGGCCACGACTGCTCGATGCAGCTGTGACCTGACCCCCTCCACGTCCCCATGTTCCCCCATGTCCCCATGTCCCTGTATCCTCCATCATGTCCCTGTGTCCCCATGTCCCCCTCTGACGCTGACCCCCCCATGTCCCCCAGTGTCCCCATGTCCCCCTCTTACGCTGTCGTCCCCCCCCCAGGCCACGACTGCTCGGTGCGGCTGTGGGCGCTGGGGGGTGGCTCGTCCCTGCAGGCCTCGGGCGCCCACGGCCGCAAGCACCGGGAGGGGGTCCTGGCCGTGGCCCTGCACCCGCGGCACCCCCAGCAGCTTCGTGCCAGCGCCGGAGCCGACGCCATCGTCACCCTCCTCGCCTGAGGAAACCGGGGAGGGGACCCACAGGCCCTCTGAGCCCCACCCCGGGGCAGTTACAGCCTCTCTGACCCCCCCTCGGGGCAGTTACAGCCTCTCTGACCCCCACTTGGGGCAGTTACAGCTTCTCTATTCTCCCCTTGGGGCATTTAAGGGCTCTCTGCCCCCACCTTGGGGCAGTTAAAGCCTCTCTGCCTCCCCCCCAGGGTATTTACGGGCTCTCTGCCCCCCCTTGGGGCATTTACAGGCTCTTTGCCCCCCCTTGGGGCAGTTAAAGCCTATCTGCCTCCCCCATGGGGCAGTTAAAGCCTCTCTGCTCTCCCCTTGGGGCATTTACGGGCTCTGGGCCCTCTCTTGGGGCATTTACGGCCTCTCTGCCCCCCCTTGGGGCATTTACAGGCTCTTTGACCCCCCCTTGGGGCAGTTAAAGCCTCTCTGCTCTCCCCTTGGGGCATTTACGGGCTCTGGGCCCTCTCTTGGGGCATTTGCGGCCTCTCTGCCCCCCCTTGGGGCATTTACAGGCTCTTTGACCCCCCCTTGGGGCAGTTAAAGCCTCTCTGCTCTCCCCTTGGGGCATTTACGGGCTCTGGGCCCTCTCTTGGGGCATTTACAGCCTCTCTGCCCCCTCCTTGGGGCAGTTAAAGCCTCTCTGCCCCCCCCCCGGGGCTTTTACGGCCTCTCTGCTCCCCTCTTGGGGCAGTTAAAGCCTCTTTGCCCCCCCTTCCCCTTGGGGCAATTAAACCCTCTTTGCCCCCCCCCCTCCTCCCCCCATTGGGACATTCATGGACTCTGCCGCCCCCTCCAGGGGCATTTCTGGACTCTGTGCCCCCCTCCCTGGGGCAATTAAGGGCTCTGTGCCCCCACCCCTCCCCACCCCGAGGGGCAATTTTGGGCCTTAAAACCCCCCCAACCCCCCCCCCCCAACCCCCCCCCCCCAACCCCTGTATATTTGTAAAGCCCTCATGCCCCCAGCCCCGCCCCCCCCCCCCCCGGGGCTTTTATCACTGCCGCCCTTATCACTGTGTGATAGCCTGTGTCGTCCCCCCCCCCCCCCCCCCCAGCCCCAAAATCTCTGTTTTTAACCCCAATTTTGGGAGGGGAGGGGCTCCCCAATAAAATCCTTTGACAAGAGTTGTTGCTGCTGCTTTTATTTGGGAGGGGGGGGGGGCAAGAAAGACACACCCTCCCCAGGGATTGGGGACCCCCCCCAGGAATGGAGACACCCTCCCCCTGTGCCCCCCCCCCCCCCCACTCAGGGATTGGGGACCCCCCCCCAGGGATGGAGACACCCCCCTGTGCCCCCCCCTTCAAGGACTGAGGACCTCCCTGTGCCTCCCCCCAGGGATTGGGGACCCCCCCTGTGCCCCCCCCACCCCTCAGGGATTGGGGACCACTCCATTGTGTCCCCCCCTTGGGACATGGGGATACTGGATGGGTCATAGGGACACTGGGGGGGGCACAAGGACATGATGGGGGGGTCATAGGATTGGGGTGGGGGGGGACATGGGGACACTGGGGGAGTCATGGGGACACTGGGGGGGGCACAAGGACATGGTGGGGGGGGGTCATAGTATGGAGGGGGGGACATGGGGACATCAGGGGTGATGGTGCTGGGGGGGTCATAGGATGAGGGGGGGACATGGGGACACTGGGGGGGGCACAAGGACATGAGGGGGGGTCATAGGATTGGGGTGGGGGGGGCATGGGGACACTGGGGGGGTCATGGGGACACTTGGGGGGGGCACAAGGACATGAGGGGGGGTCATAGGATTGGGGTGCGGGGGACATGGGGACACTGGGGGGGTCATGGGGATACTGGGGGGGGCACAAGGACATGGGGGGGTCATAGTATGGAGGGGGGGGACATGGGGACATCAGGGGTGATGGTGCTGGGGGGGTCATAGGATGAGGGGGGGGACATGGGGACACTGGGGGGGTCATGGGGACACTTGGGGGGGGCACAAGGACATGATGGGGGGGGTCATAGGATTGGGGTGGGGGGGGACATG
>JAUMJK010002029.1:0-32067 GCA_033558105.1 Coccyzus lansbergi
CTTTCCCCAAGACCTCAGGCTCCCAAGACCCTCAGGGCTTTTCCCACCCTCCCAAGACCCTCAGGGCTTTTCCCCCCCTCCCCAAGACCCCTCAGGGCTTTTCCCCCCTCCCCAAGACCCTCAGGGCTTTTCCCCCCCTCCCCAAGACCCTCAGGGCTTTTCCCCCTCCCCAAGACCCTCAGGGGCTTTTCCCCCCCTCCCAAGACCCTCAGGGCTTTTCCCCCTCCCCAAGACCCTCAGGGCTTTTCCCCCCTCCCCAAGACCCTCAGGGCTTTTCCCCCCCTCCCCAAGACCCTCAGGGCTTTTCCCCCCTCCCAAGACCCTCAGGGCTTTCCCCCTCGCTCCCCCAAGACCCTCAGGGCTTTTCCTCCCCCAAGACCCTCAGGGCTTTTCCTCCCCCAAGACCCTCAGGGCTTTTCCTCCCCCAAGACCCCTCAGGGCTTTTCCCCCCCAGGACCCTCAGGGCTCCCCCCTCGACCTTTAGGACCCCCACACACCTTCAGGGCTTCCCCCTCGACCTACAGGGCTCCCCACACACACCTTCAGGGTTTTCCCCACGACCTTCAGGGCTCCCTCACCCGCTCTACTCGGACCCCCTTCCTCTTCAGAACGCCCCACCGGGCCCCCCCGCCTTCAGCTCCCCCCTGCCCCTCCCCCGGTAGGCCCCAGCACTCACGGCGGGGGTACGAGGGGTACGGGAGTGCGCGGGGTCCACATAGCTCCGGTGTCGGTTCGGGCCCAGGTCTCGGCTCCTCGCGCCGCCGCCCGTTTGAAACCCACGCCGCGCGCTGATTGGCTGCGCCGCGCAGGGCGTTAGGGGCGGGGCGATAGAGGCGGTGGGCGGTGCTTTTCCGGAAGTTGGCGTGGCCTGTGAGGACTGTCGTTCTCAGTTTGTGTCTCGGTGGGCGTGGCTTAGCTGTAGATGCTGCTTTGTGATACGCTGTTCATCTCCGGGTGGGCGTGGCTTAGCGTAAGTGGGCTAACTGTGCCCACTGTGCCCACTAATCCATGTCCCTCAGCGCCTGGTCCACCCGTCCCTTAAACACCTCCAGGGAAGGGGAATCAACCACCTCCCTGGGCAGCTTATTCCAATGCCCAACGACCCTTTCTGTGAAAAACTTCCTAACTAATCTCTAGCCTAAATCTCCCCTGGTGGAGCTTGAGGCCATTCCCTCTCATCCTGTCCCCTGTCACTTGGGAGAAGAGCCCAGCTTCCTCCTCCCCACAACCTCCTTTCAGGGAGTTGTAGAGAGCAATGAGGTCTCCTCTCAGCCTCCTCTTCTCCAGGATAAACACCCCCAGCTGTCTCAGACGCTCCTCATAGGGCCTGTTCTCCAGACCCTTCCCCAGCTTCGTTGCTCTTCTCTGGACTCTCTCCAGAGCCTCAACATCCTTCTTGTGCTGAGGGGCCCACAACTCAACTCAGGATTCAAGGAGCGGCCTCACCAGTGCTGAGGCCAGAGGGAGAATAACCTCCCTGGCCCTGCTGGTCACACCATTTCTGATCCAAGCCAGGATGCCATTGGCCTTCTTGGCCACCTGGGCACACTGCTGGCTCATGGTCAGTCGCTGTCGACCAACACCCCCAGGTCCCTCTCCTCCTGGCAGCTTTCTAGACAGACTTCTCCCAGTCTGTAGCTCTGCATAGGGTTGTTGTGCCCCAAGTGCAGGACCAGGCATTTGGCCGTGTTAAACCTCATCCCATTGGACTCAGCCCATGGATCCAGCCTGTTTAGGTCCCTTTGCAGAGCCTCCCTACCCTCCAGCAGATCCACACTTCCACACAGCTTTGTGTCATCTGCAAACTTGCTAAGGGTACCCTCAATACCTTCATCCAGGTCATTGGATTTCTTGGCCAGTGCAGGTTGAGCCCCGTGCAGAGCAGCACGCGCAGCGGTGCCCACGGCTCTGGGGTTTATTGCTCCCACGGGGAGAGGTACAAAGTGGGGAGAAGGGGGCCCAGGCCCAGCAGGGTCCATCCCGCTGCTGGGGTTGGGGGGGGATGTCCCTGAGCGATGCTGGAGGGGATCCCGGCCTAGGCGACTCAGCCAGGGCAGGGCCGTCCCGGGAGGGCGCTGAGGTCGTAGTCGAAGTCGGCGAAGGTGGCCGGGGCTGGCAGGGGCTGCTCGGGGGGCCGTGGGGCCACCGCCACGGCCACCGGGTCCTTCTGCAGCAAGTCAGCGTCGAAGGTCACCCCCCGGAAGAAAGGGTGGCCCTGGAACTGGTGGAGGTAGCGCAGGCGGCGCAGGGGGTTGTGGCACAGCAGCTGGGGACGGAGGAGGACAATGAGTGGGATCCTACATCCAGCCTGGGTGGACCCCAAAATCCAAGTGGGAGGGTTACCTCGGCCAACAGACGGGCCAACGCGGGGCTGAGGGTGGCCGGACTCTCGTAACTGCTCTGCTGGACGCGCTCCAGCATGGCCACATGGTCCCCCGCCGGTGCCACAGGGAACTGGGAGGGCAGAGGGCAGGTTTATGGTCTCCATGGGGTGCCCCACACCCTGCCCCCAGCCCCTCTCCTCACCTCCCCGCTGGCCAAGGCGAAGAGCAGCACTCCCAGGGACCACCAGTCGGCTGTGTGGCTGTAGGGCCCCCCGCTCAGCACCTCTGGGGCTGCGGGGAGGAGGGGGTGAGCGCTCGGTGGGGGTCGTACCCCACTTCCAGCCCCTCTTCGCTGCCCCCTTACCCATGTAGTGCAAGGTGCCGCAGATGGTGTGGGCTCGCTCGCCCCACCGCAAGTGCCGGGAGAGGCCAAAGTCGGTGAGCTTGAGGTGTCCTGTGGAGCGAGAGCCATAGATGAGGGTCCCTGCGGGGACAGGGCATCCCAGCAGGTGGAATGTCCCACTCCACCAGTGCCACCAGACTTACCTCTCTCATCCAGGAGGATGTTCTCCATCTGAAACAAGACAGATGCTGGGGTGGCCTCTCCATGCTGAAGGGTTCAGAGGCCCCCACCCTGTCTTCTGGCCCCCCCAGCCCTGCTTGTCACCCACCTTCACATCTCTGTGCACGATGCCCAAGTCGTGGAGATACACTGGGGACAATATGGAGCCATCAGAGCGCGTCCCCTCCCACCCCCCGTGGCACCCCCGGGAGCGGCTGACGCCACCGACATGTCCCCATCGGTGGGGACGGTGGTGGCGAGTCACTCACCCAGCACCAGCACCAGCTCAGCGGCGAAGAGGCGGATGGTGGGCTCTGCGAAGCAGCCCACGGTGCGCCAGAGCGCGTGAAGGTCCCCAGTGCTGCAGTAGGTGCACACTGCCAGGACAGGGACACGTCTTACTAAGGGGCTGCACCAGGGGCACAGGCACCGGGGGGGGCACAAGCACAGGATCCTGGGTGACATGGGTCCCATCTCTGGGTCCCATCCCTGCATCACATTCCTGTGTCCCCATCCCTATGTTCCATCCCTATGTCCCCATCCTTGCATCACATTCCTGTGTCCCCTTCCCTATGTCCCATCCCTGCATCACATTCCTGCGTCCCCATCCCTATGTTCCATCCCTATGTCCCCATCCTTGCATCACATTCCTGTGTCCCCTTCCCTATGTCCCATCCCTGCATCACATTCCTGCGTCCCCATCCCTGTGTCCCCATCCCTATGTCCCATCCCTATGTCCCCATCCTTGAATCACACTCCTGTGTCCCCTTCCCTATGCCCCATCCCTGGGTCCCCATCCCTGCATCCCAGGGTCTTGGTGGGTCACCGGGGCCGTGCACCAAGGTGACATGGGTCCCATCCCTGGGTCCCACCCCTGCGTCCCCATCCCTGCATCACATTCCTGTGTCCCCTTCCCTGTGTCCCCATCCCTGTATCCCATCCCTGTGTCCCCATCCCTGTATCACATTCCTGTGTCCCCATCCCTATGTCCCCATCTCTGTGTCCCATCCCTGTGTTCCCATCCCTGCATCACATTCCTGTGTCCCCAGCCCTGTGTTCCCATCCCTGTGTCTCCATCCCTGCATCCCAGGGTCCTGGTGGGTCACTGGGGCCAAGCACCAAGGTGACATGGGTTCCATCCCCGGGTCCCATCCCTCCATCACATTCCTGTGTAGCCATCCCTGTGTCCCCATCGCTATGTCTCCATCCCTGCATCACATTCCTGTGTCCCCATCCCTGTGTCCCCATCCCTGCGTCCCCAACTCTGTGTCCCCATCCCTGTGTCCCCATCCCTGTATCCCCATCCCTGTGTCCCTATCCCTATATCCCATTCCATGTGTCCCCATCCCTATATCCCATTCCCTGTGTCCCCATCCCTGTGTCCCTAGCCCTCTGTCCCCATCCCTGCATCCCGATGTCCCCATCCCTGTGTCCCCATCCCTCTGTCCCCATCCCTACATCCCCAACTCTGTGTCCCCATCCCTGTGTCCCCATCCCTGCACCCCCATCCCTGTGTCCCTAACTCTGTGTCCCCATCCCTGTGTCCCCATCCCTGTGTCCCTGTCCCTGTCCCCACAGTGGGTGCGTGGTGGCAGCCAGCAGCCCATGTCCCCGCAGGGCAGCACGGGGTGGGGGAGCGTGTGCGTGTGCGGGGACACGTGTGTTGGCAGCGGGAACACGTGCACAGTCGGGGTTGGGGGGGGGCCATGACAAGCCCGCGGGCAGATGGTCACTCACTGATGAAGAGGTGGCGCTGGCCCTGCCAGCTGTCCCCAAGCCCATGCACAAACGGGTGCCTGACCTGTCTCTGGGGACACAAAGCACAGAGGGTGAGAACCCCCTTTTTTTTTAGGGGGGCATGACCCCCACTCCTTCCCCCGCAGCCTCCTGCCATCTCCATGGCCACCCTGAACCCCTCCACAGGTTGGGGACACCCCCGGATGCCCCTAACCTGGATGCTGACTTCTTCCTTGCACTGCTTGAGGGTGTCCCTGCGCAGCACCTCCACCTTGGGCACCACCTGGGGGGGTGAGGAGCCATCAGGGGGGTTGAGGGGGGGTGTGCAGGGGCACCCCTGAGTCCCCAGGGTGGCACCAACCTTCACGGCGCAGACCTTCTCCCGTCCGCAGTCCAGCACCTTGAGGATGGTCCCGAAGGAGCCTTTGGCCACAAAGCCCAGGATCTGGGGTGGGTGGGGAAGAAGGTGAGGAGTCTGAGGGGGGTTGGGGGGCACCCCAGGAAGGCACAGGGGACATGGGGACCAGGGGGATCCAATAGAGACCCCCAGAGGCCATGGAGACAAGGGGGATCCAATAGAGACCCCAATGTGGCACAAGGGGGACACTTGGGGACCAGGTGGACACACAATAGGGACCCCAGGGGGACAGAGGGGGACTAGAAGGACCCACCAGGGACCCCAGGGGGACACAGGGGGACTAGAAGGACCCAACAGGGACTCCAGGGGGGCATGTGGGGACAAAGGGGGACTCAACCGAGACCCTAGGGGGACACATGGGGACTAGAAGGACCCACCAGGGATCCCAGTGGGACACAAGGAGACCAGGGAGACCCACCAGGGACCCCAGCCTGGCATATGGGGACCCAGGAGGATGGGGACAGGGGGACAGGGACTCTAGTGGGGCACAGGAGACCCCAGTAGGGCGCAGAGGGTCCCACAGAGACGCAACACAGGGCATGGTGGGACAGCTGGGGACACTAGTGGGTGCACAGGGTTCTGGCGGGGGGTTCCAGTAGAACGAGCAGGGACCCCACACAGGGCACGAGGGGACCCCTTAGGGTGCTTGGGGCTGTCGGGGTGGGATGTGCCAGGGGGACATCGGTCAGGAACCCCAGTAAGATGCACCAGGACCCCAGTAAGACGCAATAAGCTCCTGGTAGGATGCACAGGGACCCGAGTAGGATCCACTGAAACCCTGGGGAGATGTAAGGGGACCCTGGTAAGGTGCACGGAGACCCTGGTAGGAAGCATGGGGACCATGGTAGGAGGCACCGAAACCCTGGGTAGATCATAGAATCATAGAACAACCAGGTTGGAAGAGACCCATCAGATCTTCTAGTCCAACCATTCCTATCAAACACTAAACCATGTCCCTCAGGACATGTGCCTTAAACACCTCCAGGGAAGGTGAATCAACCACCTCCCTGGGCAGCCTAGTCCAATGCCCAATGACCCTCTGTGTGAAAAACTTCCTCCTAATCTCCAGCCTAAATCTCCCCTGGTGGAGTTTGAGGCCATTCCCTCTTGTCCTGTCCCCTGTCCCTTGGGAGAAGAGCCCAGCTCCCTCCTCTCTACAACCTCCCTTCAGGTAGCTGGAGAGAGCAATGAGGTCTCCTCTCAGCCTCCTCTTCTCCAGGATAAACACCCCCAGCTCTCTCAGCCGCTCCTCATAGGTTCTGTTCTCCAGCCCCTTCCCCAGCTTCGTTGCTCTTCTCTGGACTCACTCCAGAGCCTCAACATCCTTCTTGTGCTGAGGCGCCCACAACTGAACCACAGGATTCAAGGAGCGGCCTCACCAGTGCTGAGTCCAGAGGGAGAATCACCTCCCTGGCCCTGCTGGTCACACCATTTCTGATCCAAGCCAGGATGCCATTGGCCTTCTTGGCCACCTGGGCACACTGCTACCTCATGGTCAGTCGCTGTCGACCAACACCCCCAGGTCCCTCTCCTCCTGGCAGTTTTCCAGTCAGGCTTCTCCCAGTCTGGAGCTCTGCTCAGGGTTGTTGTGCCCCAAGTGCAGGATGTGGCATTTGGCCGTGTTAAACCTCATCCCATTGGACTCAGCCCATGCATCCAGCCTGTTTAGGTCCCTTTGCAGAGCCTCCCTACCCTCCAGCAGATCCACACTTCCACACAGCTTTGTGTCATCTGCAAACTTGCTAAGGAAGCACTGAGGCCCTGGGGAGATGTAAGGGGACCCCAGTAAGGTGCACAGAGACCCTGGTAGGATGCACGGGGACCCGAGTAGGATCCACCGAAACCCTGGGGAGATGTAGGGGGACCCCGGTAATGTGCACGGAGACCCTGGTAGGAGGCACTGAGACCCTGGTGAGACGTCAGGGCACCCCGGTAAGGTGCATGGGGACCATGGTAGGAGGCACCAAGACCCTGGGGAGATGTATGGGGACCCCGGTAAGGTGCATGGGGACCCTGGTAGGATGCACAGGGATCATGGTAGGATCCACCGAAACCCTGGGGAGATGTAAGGGGACCCCAGTAAGGTGCATGGAGACCCCAGTAGGATCCACCGAGACCCTGGGGAGATGTAAGGGGACCCCAGTAAGGTGCACGGAGACCCCAGTAGGATGCACCGAGACCCTGGGGAGATGTAAGGGGACCCCAGTAAGGTGCACGGAGACCCCAGTAGGATGCACTGAGACCCTGGGGAGATGTAAGGGGACCCCAGTATGATGCACAGAGACCATGGTGAGATGGAAGGGGACCCCGGTAAGGTGCACAGAGACCCCGGTAGGAGGCACCGAGACCCTGGGGAGATGTAAGGAGACCCCGGTAAGGTGCACAGGGACCATGGTAGGATCCACCGAGACCCTGGGGAGATGTATGGGGACCCCGGTAAGGTGCATGGGGACCCTGGTAGGATGCACAGGGATCATGGTAGGATCCACTGAAACCCTGGGGAGATGTAAGGGGACCCCAGTAAGGTGCATGGAGACCCCAGTAGGATCCACCGAGACCCTGGGGAGATGTAAGGGGACCCCAGTAAGGTGCACGGAGACCCCAGTAGAATGCACTGAGACCCTGGGGAGATGTATGGGGACCCCAGCAAGGTGCATGGGGACCATGGTAGGAGGCACCAAGACCCTGGGGAGATGTATGGGGACCCCGGTAAGGTGCATGGGGACCCTGGTAGGATGCACAGGGATCATGGTAGGATCCACCGAAACCCTGGGGAGATGTAAGGGGACCCCAGTAAGGTGCATGGAGACCCCAGTAGGATCCACCGAGACCCTGGGGAGATGTAAGGAGACCCCGGTAAGGTGCATGGAGACCCCAGTAGGATCCACCGAGACCCTGGGGAGATGTAAGGAGACCCCAGTAAGGTGCATGGAGACCCCAGTAGGATGCACCGAGACCCTGGGGAGATGTAAGGGGACCCCAGTATGATGCACAGAGACCATGGTGAGATGGAAGGGGACCCCAGTAAGGTGCACAGAGACCCCGGTAGGAGGCACCGAGACCCTGGGGAGATGTAAGGAGACCCCGGTAAGGTGCACAGGGACCATGGTAGGATCCACCAAAACCCTGGTGAGATGTAAAGGGACCCCAGTAAGGTGCACGGAGACCCCGGTAGGATGCACAGAGACCATGGTGAGATGCAAGGGGACCCCGGTAGGAGCTGGGGGGGTCGGGTGGGGGGTGTCCCGGCACCTTGAGCTGCTGCTGGAGGGCGTTGGGGCGGACGGGGAACTCCGGCAGGAAGAGCGAGACGAGCTGCGGCAGCGGCCACCCGGGCAGCGGCGGCTCCTCCGAGGGCTCCCGGGAGGGGGTCAGGGCGAGCCCCGAACCCGCGGCCGGCACCGGCCCCGCCCGGCTCAGCAGCGCCCGAAGCCACGAGCCGAGACCCCCCTGAGGAACCGGGGGCAGAGTCAGCGGGGGGGGGGACCCCGGGTGGGGTAGGGGGGACCCTGGAGTGGGAGAGGATGCTCGGGGCGCGTAGGGGGGACCCTGGGGTGGGAGAGGATGCCTGGGGCCGGATGTGGGGGGACCCTGGGGTGGGAGAGGATGCTCGGGGCGGGTAGGGGGGGGACCCTGGGATGGGAGAGGATGCTCGGGGCGGGTAGGGGGGACCCTGGGGTGGGAGGATGCTCGAGGCTGGAGGGGATGCTCGGGACTTGGGGGGACCCTGGAGTGGGAGAGGATGCTTGGGGCGAGTATGGGGGACCCTGGAGTGGGAGACGATGCTTGGGATGGAATAGGGGGGACCCTGGGGTGGGAGAGGATGCTCAAGGCGGGATATGGGGGGACTCTGGGGTGGGAGAAGATGCCTGGGGAGGGATGTGGGGGGACCCTGGGGTGGGAGAGGATGCTTGGGGCAGTTGGGGGGGGTAGGGGGGACCCTGGGGTGGGAGAGGATGCTCGGGACAGTGGGATGTGGGGGGACCCTGGAGTGGGAGAGGATGCTCGGGGCCGGAGGAGGGGACCCCGGGGTGGGAGGATGCTGGAGGCTGGAAGGGATGCTCGGGACTTGGGGGACCCTAGGGTGGGAGAGGATGCTCGGGGAGGGATGTGGGGGGACCCTGGGGTGGGAGGATGTTGGAGGCTGGAGGGGATGCTCGGGACTCGGGGGGACCCCTGGGAGGGAGAGGATGCTCAGGGTGGGTAGGGGGGGGACCCCTGGGAGGGAGAGGATGCTCGGGGCTGGGGGCAGACCCCGAGATGGGAGGATGCCCGAGGCTGGAGGGGACGCTCGGGACTCGGGGGGACCCTGGGGTGGGAAAGGATGCCTGGGACTGGGGGGAGACCCCGAGATGGGAGGATGCCGGAGGCTGGAGGGGTTGCTTGGGGCGGTGGGAGATGCCCTGAGTGCTCGGGGGGGGCTGCTCGGGACTCGGAGGGGTCCCCGGGGTGACCCTAGGGTAGGTGCGGGCGGTCCCCGGGACTCGGGGCTGCTCGGGGTCGAGGGGGGACGCCCGGGGAGGGGCCCCTCACGCACCTGGGGGGGTCGCCCCGGGTCCGGGGGCTGCCCGGGGCCGCTGCTGGTGGCTCCCATGGCGGCGCCGGCCGCCGCACCCCGGGCCCCGCTAAGCCGCTGCTTTACATAAGCCGCCGCCCGCCCCGCCTCACCTCACCTCACCCCACCTCACCCCACCCCGCCCGCCGCGACCACCCCCCGACACGGGGCACCGAGAGCAGCGAGCGGGCACCGGGACGAACCCCGGGACAGCCCCGCAGCATCGGGACAGCACCCCCTTGCACCGCGACACCCTCCCCTGGCACCGGGACGTCCCCCGGGATAGCGGGACATGCCCCGGGACACCCCTCCTGCACCGGGACAGCCCCCGGGACACCTTCCCCTTGCACCGGGACACCCCTCCGGCACCGGGACAGCCCCCGGGACACCTTCCCCTTGCACCGGGACACCCCTCCTGCACCGGGACAGCCCCCGGGACACCTTCCCCTTGCACCGGGACATCCACCCCTTGCACTGGGACAACCCTCCTGCTCCGGGACAGCCCCTCCTTGCACCGGGACATGCCCCGGGACAGCCACCCCTTGCACCGGGACACCCCTCCTGCACCGGGACAGCCCCCGGGACACCCTCCCCTTGCACCGGGACAACCCCCTTGCACCAGGATAGCCCCCGGGACAGCCACCCCTTGCACCGGGACGTCCCTCCTTGCACTGGGACATCCCCCGGGACAGCGGGACAAGCCCCGGGACAACCCCCCCCTTGCACCGGGACACCCTCCTGCACCGGGACAGCCCCCGGGACAAGCCCCGGGACAGCCACCCCCTGCACCGGGACACCCCCTGCACGGGGACAACCCCACCCCTTGCACAGGGACAAGCTCCCTGCACCGGGACAGTCCCCGGGACACTCTCCCCTTGCACCAGGACAGTCCCCAGACAGCCACCCCTTGCACCGGGACAAGCCCGGGATAGCCACCCCTTGCACCGGGACACCCTCCCCTTGCACCGGGACATCCCCTGGGACACCCCTCCCGCACTGGGACATCTCCCGGGACATCCTCCCCTTGCACCGGGACAACCCCTCTGCACCAGGACATCCCCTGGGACACCCTCCCCTTGCACTGGGACAAGCCCCAGGACAGCCCTCACCCTGCACTGGGACACCCCTCCTGCACCGGGACATCCCCTGGGACACCCTCCCCTTGCACCGGGACAAGGCCCAGGACAGTTACCCCCTGCACCGGGAAGGAACCCCAGGACAACCAAGCCCCTGCACCTCCATCCCCTCCCGGGACACCCCCAGCCCCATCCCAATCCCCTCCCGGCTCCTGGGCAGGGCACATCCCACCCTCGGGGTGCCCCTTGCACCCCCTGGGCTTCCCCCTTCCCCTTTGCACCCCACTTGCCGCAGCCCCCCCTGCCCTGGGGGTGCTGGCAGCCCCCTCCAAGCCCCAAGGAGGAGAGCGGAGAGGGAGGTGGGCACAAGGGTTGAGTTTGGGGCGATGTAGACACCACAAGAAGGATGTTGAGGCTCTGGAGCAAGTCCAGAGAAGAGCAACGAGGCTGGTGAAGGGGCTGGAGAACAGGCCCTATGAGGAGTGGCTGAGAGAGCTAGGGGTGTTTCTCCTGGAGAAGAGGAGGCTGAGAGGAGACCTCATTACTCTCTCCAACTCCCTGAAAGGAGGTTGTAGAGAGGAGGGAACTGGGCTCTTCTCCCAAGGGACAGGGGACAGGACAAGAGGGAATGGCCTCAAGCTCCCCCAGGGGAGGTTTAGGCTGGAGATTAGGAGGAAGTTTTTCACACGGAGGGTCATTGGGCATTGGACTAGGCTGCCCAGGGAGGGGGTTGATTCACCTTCCCTGGAGGTGTTTAAGGGACGGGTGGATGAGGTCCTGAGGGACATGGTTTAGTGTTTGATAGGAATGGTTGGACTAGAAGATCCGATGGGTCCCTTCCAACCTGGTTGTTCTATGATTCTATGATCAGGGACCCCAAAGGGGGTGCCCCAAGCAGCCACTGGCACAGGGGAAGGGGTGAAGGCAGAGCTGGGGGTGCTGCCAAGCAGAGGGGGTGACAGCCCCCAGCCCAAAGCAGCAGCCCGAGCCTGTTCCAAATTAAAAACTCTTTTATTTAAACTCTCTCCTGCTCCCTTTTCTTCCCACCCCGGAGCCATCCTGCTGCTTCACCAGGCCCAGGGGCCAGGGGCCCAGCACCCACACAGCAGGGAGGGAGGAATCTCGCAAGAGTCCTTGGCACAGGGCCCCATGCCCCATGGAGCAGCCCCCAAGCAGGCTGCACCCCTCATCCCAGGGCTCTCACACCCCAGCCCCACTGCCACCCCAGCCCTGCTGCAACAGGGCTACCCAGGGCCTGCGTGCGGCTAACTCCCACCTCGGGCATCGCCGAGTTGAGCCGTGTGGCTCCCACCACCACAGGGCGGCCCCGATAGACTTAGGGGGATCACAGGGCACCCCAAGTTCCTTCCCGGCCTGCCGGGTGCTGCCCTCATTTCCGCCTGCCGAAGATGGACTTCTTGCTGGGGTTCTTCTCGCCCACGCTCAGCCCGATGAGCAGCCGGGCCTTCTCGTCCTCCTCCTGCTGCTGGATGGCCCTGTCAGATTTGCTCTCCAGCTTCCCCCGAGCCTCGGCGCCCGCTGCCGGCTTCAGCCGGAGCTTCTCTTTGATCACCTGCCGCAGGAATTAGGGGGCTCAGTGACCCCCAGAGAGGGCCTGAGGTGCCAAGCCAGCTCAGCTGCTTCCTGCGCTGGAAAAGCTACCACCCTCCCTGGGATTACAACTTCCAGCCTGGGCAGAGCAGCTCTGGCAGTGGGAAGGAGGCCCCAGGGGTTGGGGTCCCCCCTACCTGTGCCACCAAGGCTTTGCGGCTGTCCCTCTTCACCGCCATGGCGAAGTCTAGCCACGTCCACGTGTTGTTGTGGTACTCCAGGCAGGGCAGCACCAGGTTCAGGTCCCCCCAGTCCACACTGTTCTTCTCACCCTAGGGTGACGAGAGGGTTTTCACACAGAGGGTCATTGGGCATTGGAATAGGCTGCCCTTGAACCCCTCCAGAGATGGGGCAGCCACCTCTGCTCTGGGTAACCTGTTCCAGGACCTCCCCACTCTCACATTTCTTGCCCAAATCCCATCTCAATCTTCCCTCTTGCAGCTGAAAACCATTCCCCCCTCATCCTATCCCTGCCCTCCCTCATCAACAGCCCCTCCCCAGCTCTCCTGCAGCCCCTTTCAGCACTGGGAGATGCTCTAAGGTCTCCGCAGAGCCTTCTCTTCTCCAGGTTGAACCCCAACTCTCTCAGCCTCTCCTCATACAGGAGGTGCTCCAGCCCTCGGATCATCTCCGTGGCCTCCTCTGGACTCTCCAAGAGCTCCAAGGGCTCTGGAGCGAGTCCAGAGAAGAGCAACAAGGTTGGTGAAGGGGCTGGAGAACAGGCCCTGTGAGGAGTGTCAGAGAGAGCTCGGGGTGTTTATCCTGGAGAAGAGGAGGCTGAGAGGAGACCTCATTACTCTCTACAACTACCTGAAAGGAGGTTGTGCAGAAGAGGGAGCTGGGCTCTTCTCCCAAGGGACAGGGGACAGGACAAGAGGGAATGGCCTCAAGCTCCCCCAGGGGAGATTTAGGCTGGAGATTAGGAGGAAGTCACTGGGCACTGGCAAAGGCCCAGGGAGGTGCTTGATTCACCTTCCCTGGAGGTGTTTAAGGCACAGGTAGATGAGGTCCTGAGGGACATGGTTTAGTGTTTGATAGGAATGGTTGGACTCGATGATCCGATGGGTCTCTTCGAACCTGGTTGTTCTATGATTCTATGAAGTGTGGGACGATGGCCCAGGCCACCCCCCAGCACGTCCCATCCCCCTGGCCACACACCTTGTAGCTGACGCAGAGCGGCACCTGCGGGATCTTGATGTAGATGAAGGAGTTGTTCATGGCCGCGCGCTCCTTCATCTTGTCAATGTCATCCACGGGATGCTGGGGACAGAGCAGGAGCCGTGAGCAGAAGGGAAAGAAAAGGGACACAGCCAGGAAGCGGTGGGGAAGGAAGAGCCGGGCACTGGGCCATGGCAGCCCTTCAAGCAGCCTTGAACCGCTTGAGCAGCCTGATCCAGGGGGAGGTGTCCCTGCTCATGGCAGTGGGGGTGGAATTAGATGATCTTTAAGGTCTCTTCCAATCCAAACCATTCTGTGATTCACCATGTCCTGAAAGGAGGTTGTGGAGAGGAGGGAGCTGGGCTCTTCTCCCAAATGACAAGGGACAGGACGAGAGGGAATGGCCTCAAGCTCCACCAGGGGAGGGTCAGGCTGAACATTAGGAAAAAAAATTTCACGGAAAGGGTGATTGGGCACTGGCAGAGGCTGCCCAGGGAGGGGGTTGAGTCACCTTCCCTGGAGGGATTTAAGGGACAAGTGGATGAGGTGCTGAGGGACATGGGTTAGTGTTTGATAGGAATGTTCGGACTAGATGATCTGATGGGTCTTTTCCAATCTGGTGATTCTCTGATTCTATGGAGAGGCTAGAGCTGTGAGCTGAGCTGTGGTGTGGAAAATGAGATGCCGCAGTGATCTCGTCAAACGTGGAGGTGCTTGGCTGTGAAGGCTGCAAACCCTCGCGATGGGAGGGAACAGGAGAAAACTGGGCAAGGGGGAGGACATCACTGCCCAGCCCTGCATCCAGGGGAAACCAGACTGGCTCCACAGCAGGTCCGTCCAGCACTCCCCGAGCAAGGCAGCAGGAGGTACCTCAGGCACTTTTCGGAAGGATCTTCTAACCCCTGATGTCCGATTCAGTCCCTGAGCGACTCCCTTCCCCGGGCCCAGCGAGTCATCGGCCACGATCAGCTGCCGCGGCTTCACCACAGGGATCCCTGGGACAAAGAGGGTGGGAGGCAGTAGTTGGGTCATAGAATCATAGAATCATAGAACAACCAGGTTGGAAGAGACACATCGGATCTTCTAGCCCAACCAGTCATGACCCAGACCCTCTCCCCAAACATCTCTCTGCCCACAGGGGACACCACAAGTCCCAGTTCCTCAAGGTGACTGCCCACAAACGTTATCTTGGAGCAGCCAGAGCCGCTCAGGTGCCAGAAAGGAGGGTGACCGGGAGCCTCTCACCTGTCGTCACCAGCTTGGACTTGTCCTCCTCATCTCCCACCTCCTCCTCCTCCACGTTGCGGCCGGGGAAGAAGAAACCCATCATCCTGTGGAAGAACTGGTGGGTGAGCTGGATGGTGAGGGGTACGACGTTCACCTGCGGGAGAGAGGAGCGTCAGAGCCAGCCACACGCTGCCCCACAAGGACCTTGTCACCGCCCTGCTTGGCCCCAGCACCTCAAAATGCTCCTTGATGGAGATGCCGCCCACGGGCGGCCGGACCTTGCTGAAGATCCTCAGTGCCAGCTGCCGGCCGGACTGGCAGGAGCTCTGGGGACGCAGCACCACCTGCAGGGAAGAGGATGGGTGGTCGGGATGAGGCCAGGCACCCGTGGATCCCCAGGGATGGCGGTTGCTCCCCTAAGCTGCCACTTGCCTTGTACACAGCGTTGGGCAGGAGGTTGTTCATGGTGACCCAGCCCAGTTCCAGCAGATGCTCGGCCGTGTCGTCAGATTTGTTGACCTGCGCACGTAAATCCATCAGCTTCGTGTGGCCCAGGCCCCAGCTTTGGGGCTGTGGGTGCCACAACCACCTTGGAACCTATGAGGAGCGGCTGAGAGAGCTGGGGTTGTTTAGCCTGGAGAAGAGGAGGCTGAGAGGAGACCTCATTACTCTCTACAACTCCCTGAAAGGAGGTTGTGGAGAGGAGGGAGCTGGGCTCTTCTCCCAAGTGACAGGGGACAGGACAAGAGGGAGTGGCCTCAAGCTCCGCCAGGGGAGATTTAGGCTAGAGATTAGGAGGAAGTTTTTCACACAGAGGGTCATTGGGCATTGGAATAGGCTGCCCAGGGAGGTGGTTGATTCACCTTCCCTGGAGGTGTTTAAGGGACGGGTGGATGAGGTCTTGACGGACTTGGTTTAGTGTTTGCTAGGAATGGTTGGACTAGAAGATTCGATGGGTCCCTTCCAACCTGGTTGTTCTATGATTCTATGACCCGAGCTCCAGGTGCCACCAGCCACCTCAGTGCTCCCGTTCCAGGGTTGCAGGTGCCACCAGTCGGCTCTGTACCTTGCTGTAGAGGAAGCGTTGGAGCTCCAGCTCGGCTATGCCCAGCTGTCCATCCTCCTCGGTCAGCCGCCAGCGTGCCTGAGCGAAGTAGAACTCCGTCCGCCGTGCCACGCTCACGTCTTCCGGCTGCTTTCGCAGCTCCATCTTGTTGGCTCGCTGCAGCTGGAAGTCCTTGAAGCACCTGCAGCAGGGAGGGGAGGGCTGGGACGCAAAAGCCTTGGAATAAGGGGGACGCAGCGATGGGGGAAGCCAGAGCTGCCCCCTACCTGATCAGTATGTTCAGCTCCTCACTCTCCAGCTGCAGGTCAGCTTTCTCCTGGCTCAGCTGCTGCTGCAGCCTGTGGTTGAGGTCAAGCAGGCTCTCGTTTTTGCTGTCATCCTGCAGGGACTGAATCATAGAATCATAGAACAACCAGGTTGGAAGGGACCCATCGGATCTTCTAGTCCAACCATTCCTATCAAACAATAAACCAAGTCCCTCAAGACCTCATCCACCCGCCCCTTAAACACCTCCAGGGAAGGTGAATCAACCCCCTCCCTGGGCAGCCTATTCCAATGCCCAGTGACCCTCTGCATGAAAAACTTCCTCCTAATCTCCAGCCTAAAGGGACAGAAGGACAGAAAACCCTCAGCGTCTTCTGCGCTGGGGAAGGCAGCCAGGCAGTGCCTGGACGGCGGTCTCACCTTCACATTGGAGTACATCTGCTTCTCCAGCTGCCGGATCTGGGCAACGTGCTGCCTCACGGCCTCTTGCAGGTGGAGGATGCTGCTGCGCTGCTCCTCAGGGTTGCTGGAGATTTCCAGCTGGAAGCGTACACGTTGTTTCTTCTCGCTGTGCTCCTGGACACAGGGATAGGGGAACATTAACCTTGCACTGAGTGCAGTTAGTGACAAAGAGACCTCGGGCTCCTCAAGCTCTACCAGGGGAGGTTGAGGCTGAACATTAGGAAAAAGAATTTCATGGGAATGGTCACTGGGCACCGGAACAGGCTGCCCAGGGAGGGGGTTGAGTCACCTTCCCTGGACAGGTGGATGAGGTGCTAAGGGACATAGTTTAGTGACTGATGGGAATGGTTGGACTCGATGATCCAGTGGGTCTTTTCCAACCTGGTGATTCCATGATTCTATGATTGTGACGTCTCATGGGTACCTTGCGCTTGGGCTCCACGTGCAGCAGCAGGTTGTTGACTATGTCGAGGATCATGGCGTACTGCGCAGGGTTGGTGGAGATCTCCAGGTCGTGGTGGATCAGCGTGAAAGTGTCTACAGCTCCTGCAGGAACAAAGAACACGTGGGGCCTCAGCCTGGCCAGAAACAGGAAGCACGTGGCTGTGGTGGTGCACCAGATAATCTGGACATGGATCCCTCCTGTGTGCACCTCGTGGTGGGAAATCTCAGCCGGGTCAGGGAGTCAGAGCGTGTGAACTCAAACATTGGCCTTGAATAGATGCCCGTGTGTGCCTGGAGAAGCTGGGAGGTGCCCAGACGAGCCGAGTAAACAAGATAGGGAAGCTGCCAGGCTGCAGGTGGAATCACCCAGTTAGGAAGTTACAACCCAGAACGAGTCGTTCGATTATGAACTGTTGATCTATAGCAAAAACAATTGTGCACGGACGCGCGGCTCGAGAAGGGGTATAAAGTCTTGTAATATCAATAAAGATGCCCTTTTGCCCACAGCTTCGAAGGGGCTGGAGAACAGAACCTATGAGGAGCGGCTGAGAGAGCTGGGGTTGTTTAGCCTGGAGAAGAGGAGGCTGAGAGGAGACCTCATTACTCTCTACAACTACCTGAAAGGAGGTTGTAGAGAGGAGGGAGTTGGGCTCTTCTCCCAAGGGACAGGGGACAGGACAAGAGGGAATGGCCTCAAGCTCTGCCAGGGGAGATTTAGGCTGGAGATTAGGAGGAAGTTCTTCACATAGAGGGTCATTGGGCATTGGACTAGGCTGCCCAGGGAGGTGGTTGATTCCCCTTCCCTGGAGGTGTTTAAGGGACGGGTGGATGAGGTCTTGAGGGACATGGTTTAGTGTTTGCTAGGAATGGTTGGACTAGAAGATCCGATGGGTCTCTTCCAACCTGGTTGTTCTATGATTCTATGATTCTATGTCGTGGCTTACCCCAACCACGACACCCCATAGTTTCTGCAGGGCCAAGACAGACCATTCCTCGTTTTAGTTGGCACCCATGGGTCAGCCCGGAGCTCTCATCCCTGGATGTACCCACCCTCTTGCTTCTTCAGCAGATCCTCCTTCTCCTGGTTGGCAGGGGTCTCGGGGGGCTTGATCTGCGTGGCCAGCTCCGGGTCAATGTCATGGCTGTAGCTGATGTAGTACATGCGACAGCTGCAGCGCGAGATGATCCTCTGCACCTGCTGGGTCTGCTGGGCTTCCGAGGGCTGGTTCCAGTCTGGGGACAGGCAGGGGGACCACGGTCAGAGCAGTGTGTCTTGGGGACTGTGCGGCACAGGGCTCAGAGCATCCACCAGCTCCCGGAGCCATCCAGGGACAGGCCAGGCGCCCTCAGCTTCACTAGCCAGCTCTGGGGGTGGTACCTGTGGTGGTGCTGACCATGCCCCCCACCGCCTGCCCGCTCTCCATCAGCTCCTGCACCGAGTCCAGGCTCCGTTGCCGATGCTCCTCGATATTTTTCACCTATAGGGAGGCAAGGAGGCAGAGTTGGCTGTCCCTGCTCCCCCTGCCTCAGCCAGGGCACTGCCAGCACTGCCCGAAAGCTCATCCCCGCAGCCACTCACCTCCAGCCAGAGCTGCCCATGCTCCCTCTCGGTGGGGCCGCTCTCCGTCGTGGCGAAGTACTGCATGCCATCCAGCAAGCACGTCCAGGACGTCTTCTGCTTCAGCGTGTCCCCGTACCAGGCAGGATGGTGCTGGCACTGCAGCAGCTGAGCCTTGGCGGCAGACACGATCACGCAGCCCTCTGTCTCCGCACCGCGCAGCACCATCTGTGGAGGGAGAGACCCAGTGGTGGGACGAGCCCTGGTGGGGCAGGCACAGCCCCTCTCTAAGAGAAAAGCAGGCCGGTTGAGATACCTGGCAGTTGACCAGTTCGATGAGGCAGTTGCGGTTGTAGATGTCATCGGTTTGGCAGGCGGCAATGCCGCACAGCTGCTCGCTGGCCCCCGACTCCTCCTCTGTGAAGACCACGAACTTGTCCGTCTCCTCAATGAGCTTTTGCAGCATGTAGGCCCCTGGGGAAGGAGAAAGGGTCAATGAATCATAGAATCATAGAATCACCAGGTTGGAAGAGACCCATCAGATCTTCTAGTCCAACCATTCCTATCAAACACTAAACCATGTCCCTCAGGACATGTGCCTTAAAGACCTCCAGGGAAGGTGAATCAACCACCTCCCTGGGCAGCCTATTCCAATGCCCAATGACCCTCTGTGTGAAAAACTTCCTCCTAATCTCCAGCCTAAATCTCCCCTGGTGGAGTTTGAGGCCATTCCCTCTTGTCCTGTCCCCTGTCCCTTGGGAGAAGAGCCCAGCTCCCTCCTCTCTACAACCTCCCTTCAGGTAGTTGTAGAGAGCAATGAGGTCTCCTCTCAGCCTCCTCTTCTCTAGGATAAACACCCCCAGCTCTCTCAGACGCTCCTCATAGGGCCTGTTCTCCAGACCCTTCACCAGCTTCGTTACTCTTCTCTGGACTCGCTCCAGAGCCTCAACATCCTTCTTGTGCTGAGGGGCCCACAACTCAACACAGGATTCAAGGAGCGGCCTCACCAGTGCTGAGTCCAGAGGGAGAAGATCCTCCCTGGCCCTGCTGCTCACACCATTTCTGATCCAAGCCAGGATGACATTGGCCTTCTTGGCCACCTGGGCACACTGCTGGCTCATGGTCAGTCGCTGTTGACCAACACCCCCAGGTCCCTCTCCTCCTGGCAGCTTTCCAGCCAGACTTCTCCCAGTCTGTAGCTCTGCTCAGGGTTGTTGTGCCCCAAGTGCAGGACGCGGCATTTGGCCATGTTAAACCTCATGCCATTAGACTCAGCCCAGAGCTCCAGCCTGTTTAGGTCCCTTTGCAGAGCCTCCCTCCCCTCCAGCAGATAAATGCGAGGCTGGGGGGGCTGCTTGGGGACAATAGGGTGCAGGCAGGCATGGCTTTGGGTTTCCCCTTGTCCCTTTTCCTCCCCACCTCCCGAGGAAGCTCTCTCGGGACGGCCACTGGTGATGGGAGCGGTCACTCTGGCAGGGACGGAGTGAGCAGAGAGCGGGCCCCGCTTCAGCTTCTTGGCTTGCAGCTGGGTATCGATCTTCAGCCCCTTGAGGGCCTCGGTGGACAGGTTGCGCTTGAGCACAGCCGCTTTCTTGTAGCCGTCGTAGAGGCCAAAGGCGATGTCTCGGTTGGTGGTGGTCCAGGACGCCCGCAGGTCCACCAGGTGAAGCTGGTGCGTGTGGAAACCATCATCTCCATCCCGTAGGGGCAGCTCCTGGGCACAGAGGGGCAGAACCTCAGCAGGGTAAAGCCACCCTCAGCCCCCATCCACGGGTCTCACGCACGGGAGCTGGGAGCCCAGGGGCCCAGAGCCTGTAAAACCACTCCAGAACTAACACCAGGGATGCTGCAGATCATAGAATCATAGAACAACCAGGTTGGAAGAGACCCATCGGATCATCGAGTCCAACCATTCCTATCAAACACTAAACCAAGTCCCTCAAGACCTCATCCACCCGTCCCTTAAACACCTCCAGGGAAGGGGAATCAACCACCTCCCTGGGCAGCCTAGTCCAATGCCCAATGACCCTTTCCGTGAAAAACCTCCTCCTAATCTCCAGCCTAAATCTCCCCTGGCGGAGCTTGAGGCCATTCCCTCTTGTCCTGTCCCCTGTCACTTGGGAGAACAGCCCAGCTCCTTCCTCTCCACAACCTCCTTTCAGGTAGTTGCAGAGATTAATGAGGTCTCCTCTCAGCCTCCTCTTCTCCAGGATAAACAACCCCAGCTCTCTCAGCCGCTCCTCATAGGGCCTGTTCTCCAGCCCCTTCACCAGCCTCATGGCTCTTCTCTGGACTCGCTCCAGAGCCTCAACATCCTTCTTGTGCTGAGGGGCCCAGGTGCAAGAAGGCGTCCCCTTTGGCCAAGGACTCAGAAGATCAGAGGCTCTGCAGGTCTGGTTCCTGCCCAGCGAAATCCTAACCCCATCTCCACACACAGACCAAGGTCCCCTTCTCTCCAAGGTTGCCTCCCAGCCCGTGCAGCCAGGGTTACCCTCGCTGTGCCCCACATTTGCAGCAGTACCTCCTCAGCCATGCGGTTGCTGTGCCGCTGGTAGGTGAGGGAGGAGAGGCTCAGCAGGTGGGTTTTCTTCACCAGGGTGTCGAGCCGGTGGTCGGCATTCTCGTCGCAGGTGGAGGCCATGAGGTGCACGGTGACCTGGCTCAGGTCGCTCACCATCTGGGTTATGCTCCACTCGGAAATAAGGCGTCGCATCACCGTGCCAGCTGGGAGACAAGAAGGGTCAAGCGGGGCCCTCCCACATCCGGAAGGGCTGTCGGCAGGGCCCAAACTCACCTTGGGGGATGAGCCGTTGAGTGCCACGAGTGAAGATGTGCCCCTGGCAGCATTCCACCTGGATCCCCCGCTGCTGGGCGAAGGAGGCCCAATAATGCACCTGCAAAGGAGCAGAGAGCAGGGGTTGAGAGCCCATCGTAGGCAGAGAGGGGAGGTAAACAGTGGCTCTGCGTCCCCAGGACTTGCCTGCAGCCGAGGGAAGAGCGCAGTGTAAGACAGCTGCTTGTAGTGCTGCCCCAGCTTCTTCTTGCTGGGTTTCATGTTGTTGAAGAGCTTCCCGCGGCAGATGGGCCGCGTCACGCTGGTCCACGTGGCCCAGAAGTTCTGCATCCAGCGGAGGGTGCTGCTGTAGAGCAGGATCCGGGGCTGGGAGTGCTCTGAGAATACACCTGCTGTCAGCCAGCACCACGGGGCAGGGACACGGCAGCACCCAACCCCGTCCCCGTACGGATCAATAAAAGCAGGGAAGCCGGGGTAGCATCACCCACCCTCGCTGGGCCGCGTCAGGTCCATCCGGATGGAAAGGTTGAGGTTCTCGGAGCGGAAGGCACGGTAGGAATCGTACTGCTGCCCCACCGGCACCTCGGGTAGGAACTCAGGGGAGCGCAGCACCACGCCGTGGTGGTCGTGGGGGTTCCCGTGGCACAACCACTGCAGGTCCAGCGTCATGCACAGGTCGGGCAGGTGCAGGAAGCAGCAGTCGTCGTACCTGAAGGGGGAAAGAGACCCTGGTTACCCCCTGGCACCGGTGGCAGTCCCCAAGCTCCCAGCACACACTCACTTAGAGGCTGTCCGGACGTTGATGTCCAGGTTGCCCTTGAAGACGAACTGTCCAGGCTTCCAGTGGAAAGAGAGGTGGTTCCACTCCCAGTGCATGTTCTCGGTGGTGTTGTAGGGGTCCTGCGAGGAGAAGCGTTGAGGAAAGGCAGCTGTGAGCTGGCCCCGAGCTGCGCTCTGCTCCCTGTGGCGGCAGCACCCACCTCAGTGGCCAGTTGGTGCAGGTTGGCCTGTTCAATATCCATGTGCCAGTCCCCATGGAAGAGAAGGCGGCTCTTGTCCCACCAGGGCAATGGGGCGCTGGGGTCCTCTGAGGGCTTGGTGAGGAGATCCACGCACTGGCCGATCAGGGTCCAGGCAGGGTCCCAACAGGGCCCCCACACGATCGTGTACTGGGAGATCTCAGCTGGAAACGCAGGTTGGCTCAGAAAGTGCTGTGTAGCCCCATCCTTATGCAGAGCTACAGACTGGGAGAAGCCTGGCTGGAAAACTGCCAGGAGGAGAGGGACCTGGGGGGGTTAGTCGACAGCCAACTGAACATGAGCCAGCAGTGTGCCCAGGTGGCCAAGAAGGCCAAGGGCATCCTGGCTTGGATCAGAAACGGTGTGACCAGCAGGGCCAGGGAGGTTATTCTCCCTCTGGACTCGGCACTGGTGAGGCTGCTCCTTGAATCCTGTGTTCAGTTGTGGGCCCCTCAGCACAAGAAGGATGTTGAGGCTCTGGAGCGAGTCCAGAGAAGAGCAACAAGGCTGGTGAGGGGTCTGGAGAACAGGCCCTATGAGGAGCGGCTGAGAGAGCTGGGGGTGTTTATCCTGGAGAAGAGGAGGCTGAGGGGAGACCTCATTGCTCTCTACAACTACCTGAAAGGAGGATATAGAGAGGAGGGAGCTGGGCTCTTCTCCCAAGGGACAGGGGACAGGACAAGAGGGAATGGCCTCAAACTCCACCAGGGGAGATTTAGGCTGGAGATTAGGAGGAAGTTTTTCACGCAGAGGGTCATTGGGCATTGGACCTGGCTGCCCAGGGAGGAGGTTGATTCACCTTCCCTGGAGGTGTTTAAGGCACGGGTAGATGAGGTGCTGAGGGACATGGTTTAGTGTTTGATAGGAATGGTTGGACTCGATGATCCGATGGGTCCCTTCCAACCTAGTTGTTCTACGATTCTATGATCCCCACCCCAGCAGAGAACCCCCCTGCCCCTCCAGCTCTTACAGTGGAAGTCGTGGTAGAACTTCAAGGGTGGCATGTTCCTCTCCACCGTCGCGTCTCCCCAGGGCAGCCCCAGCTTGAGGACCTGGCAGCGCCGGGAGCAGGCCTGGCCGCACTGCTCGGCTCCGATCAGCCGGCCCGAGAGCTGCCAGTTGCGGATCTCAAAGAGGTAGCGAGGGTAGTCACGGATCCGCACTGCGGGGCAGAGGAAGGGCTGAGAGACAGGGCAGTGAAGGGACAAATCCCCACTCCCCGAGCCTGGACCACAGCAGGAGTCACTGCCCTGTCACATCTCTGCTCCCTTCACACTCCCTTGAACCTCCAAAACTCATTTCCCTTGCATGGTAACACATCACATGGTCCCAGCCCACACAACCCCCGTGTTGTCCTCCACGGCCACACTCTCGCGAAGCAACTCACCAAAGAAGCTGCCAACTCTGCCTTTCATCATGCGGCACCACTGGGTGACCAACTCCAGCCCCTCCGCGGGGAACGGGCTGACACTATCCATGTCCCTCATCTGCTCCAACACACGCTCCGTGCCGTGGAAAGACTCGTCAGCCATGGCCACCAGCTCTAGGTGGGACAGGGTCCAGGTGAGGAGAGCTCTCCGCATGGGTGTGTTGGCATAGAGGCGCCGCGAGCGCTGGATGTAGATCTCAATGTTCTTCTTCTCCAGAGAGGCATAAAGCTCCTCGATCTTGCGAGCGGGCAGCAGCTCACCGTGCTGCTTGCGCAGCGCGGCCACCTTGGTGTCCAGCAGCTGCAGCCGCTTGGCACTCTCCTTGCTCTCGTCCTTCATCAGCTCATAGTTGTCTCGTAGCTTGACCTCGAAGACGTCGTCCAGGAAGACCCAGGAGAAGTGCGTCACTTTGAGCAGGAGGTCAGGGGGCAGCGCCGTGCTGGCCGGGCGCCCGCGCCGGTGCAGGCCTTTCAGCCACTTCTGCACACCCACGGCGGCGTCCAGCGTGCGGGAGAAGTCGTACTGGTAGGGGAACTCGATGGTGACGCTGGCGAAGGAGAAAGCCCAGCCGCGGTTGCGGAGAGTGCGCAGGGTGGGGAAGGCGCAGCGGTGCAAGATGACCTCCTCCAGCTCCGGCAGCAGCTTCACCTCCACCTCCTTGAAGCTGAAGATGCTGTGTCCGTCAAAGCCGGCAGCCAGTTCGGGGCAGTAGCCGTGCAGGGCACCGCCGTGCCAGCTCAGGGATGTCCGTTCGGCAGCCAGGCTGATGTAGTTGGCCTCGGAGACGAAGGCAGTGATCTTCGCGGAGCTCAGCTCCAGCGACAGGGAGAAGAGTCTTTTGTGGGGGGTCCCATCTGGCTGGAGAGGCCCTGTTGCCTCGGTAGGGGTGGCCGGGTGGGACGCTGGGCTCTCTGGAGGCAGGAAGGGAGGCGTCCTGTGGCCGAGGGCGCTCCGCAAGGCTTCATGGCACTGCAAGGTGGCCAAGGTGTGATGGTACAGGTGCATGTGGTCAGGTGGGCTCCACAGCACCGCCAGCCCCTCGCCGCACTGCACCTAGAGCCGAGAGAGCGAGCAGGCACCGAGTCACCACTAGCTGCAACACAACCAACCTTTGCTCTCCTCTCCAGCATTTTTTGGTGCCAGCCAATCCTCCCCCTGTTCCAGCCAGACCAGTCCCACCAGTATAGAATCATAGAATCATAGAACAACCAGCTTGGAAGGGACCCATCGGATCATCGAGTCCAACCATTCCTATCAAACACTAAACCAAGTCCCTCAAGACCTCATCCACCCATCTCTTAAACACCTCCAGGGAAGGTGACTCAACCACCTCCCCGGGCAGCCTATTCCAATGCCCAATGACCCTTTCCGTGAAAAACTTCCTCCTAATCTCCAGCCTAAATCTCCCCTGGCGGAGCTTGAGGCCATTCCCTCTTGTCCTGTCCCCTGTCCCTTGGGAGAAGAGCCCAGCTCTCTCCTCTGTACAACCTCCCTTCAGGTTGTTGTAGTTCTGTTCTCCAGCCCCTTCACCAGCCTTGCAGCAGATAAAGCAGAGACCCAAGACCCACACCAACCTCCAGAGAGCGGATGCTGCTATGGTAGGTGAGGGAGAGCATGGAGAGGTTGGCCACCGGATTGGGGATGGCAGGAGCTTTGCAGCATGGCTGCATCTTCTCGGTAATGCTCTTCACCAAGGCCAGCACCATGCCCTGGACACTGACCGTGCAGCTCTCGGCACTGCCCAGGACGGTCAGCGTGTCCAGCCGCAGCTCCAGGGCTCCTAGGGAGATGGCACCTCAGTGTTGGAGACAACCACAACACAGCAGGTACCTCTGACTGCAGAAACCATTCCAGGACAGCCATCTGGAATCAGCCAAGATGCTACTTACCCACCAAGGCCGAAAGCGTGAAAAGGTTCACATCCTCCACCTTCAGATCCACCTTCCAGAGCAGCCCCCAGGGCTCGTTTGAGGCAGAGGACGGCTGCTTGGTGGGCTCAGCTCCACCAGGTCGAGGGCAGAAGAGGGGCAGGACTCTGGCGAGGCACTCGGTGCAGGTGTCCGACGACTCCACTTGCAACCCCCGGATGGTGCAGTCCAGGAAGAGTGTGTCCGACTGGGCACTGGACATGCCCAGAGGCTGGTTGTAGCTGCCCTGAAGGACACAGAGGACAATGACTCTTAGCCTGCAGGACGGCCCCTGGATGAGGTGCTGAGGGACATGGGTTAGTGATTGATGGGAATGGTTGGACTCGATGATCTGGTGGGTCTCTTCCAACCTGGTGATTCTATGATTCATCCCCTGAGCTCACCACTCACCTGCAGGTTGAAGGAGTCGAGGATGAGGGCTTCTCCCCACACGTGCATGTTGGGGGGGTGCGGGGCACGCTGGATGTGCGAGTCGTTGCCCACGCGCCAGCAGAAGTGGTCCACAGCCAGCACGGCTCGCTGGTGCACACTCTGCGGCCGCAGGTGCTGGTAGTCTGCAGGTAGAGAGCAGAGGGTGAGGATCACTGGCTCAGATGTCCCTGAACCCAGGCAACCCCACACAGTGAGGCAGCACCCACAGCCCCAGCCAGGCACAGAATCATAGAATCATAGAACAACCAGGTTGGAAGAGACCCATCGGATCATTGAGTCCAACCATTCCTATCAAACACTAAACCATGTCCCTCAGGACCTCATCTACCCGTCCCTTAAACACCTCCAGGGAAGGTGAATCAACCACCTCCCTGGGCAGCCTAGTCCAATGTCCAATGACCCTTTCTGTGAAAAACTTCCTCCTCCTAATCTCCAGCCTAAATCTCCCCTGGCGGAGCTTGAGGCCATTCCCTCTTGTCCTGTCCCCTGTCACTTGGGAGAAGAGTCCAGCTCCCTCCTCTCTACAACCTCCTTTCAGGTACTTGTAGAGAGTAATGAGGTCTCCTCTCAGCCTCCTCTTCTCCAGGATAAACACCCCCAGCTCTCTCAGCCGCTCCTCATAGGTTCTGTTCTCCAGCCCCTTCACCAGCCTCGTAGCGGATAAAGGGCAGCACTCACAGCCCCCAGCCAGGCACAGGGGCAGCACCCACAGCCCCCAGCCAGGCACAGGGGCAGCACAGGCCTCTCTTTTCTCTTCCAGAGTTGCTGACCCCCAGGAAGAGCCCAGTAGCCACCCTGGTGCCATCTGCCAGCCCTGGTGCCATCTGCCAGCACGTACCTGCAGAGATGGAGTTGAAGCCCAAGGCGAAGGGTGGCGTGTCCCCCAGTTGCACGGACACGTTGACGTTGGACAGTGAGGCACACAGGATGATGGGCGCGATGATTTGGGGATAACTCCTGCACAGAAGGAGCCGGGACGGGCTGTTAGCAGGGTGCCACGGAGCGTGGCGGGAAGCAAACCCAGAGGGATGACCTTCCTGCAGGGCCACCCACCCTCCATAGCAGCCTCCCCGTTACACAGGCCGTGCACAGGGCAGGGAAGGTGCCTGGGAACCCTGCCAGAGCACAGCAGGCACAAAGAAACAAGCTGTGACACCAGCAGCTGCACAGAGGCTGAGTTTACCTTCCCTTGTGCCCTTGACAGGTGCCAGGCACCGCCCGGCACCTGTATTCCTGTGCCAACAGGCCCAGCCAGTGCGAAAACTCCTGGTGGCGGTAGTGGATGATGCAGGTGTTGAGAAGCACAGCAGCTGAGAGGTCAATGGCGGTGACCTAGAGCAAGGAGAGGGCCGGGTGGTGAAAAGTTCCTGCCAGGAGCCAAACCAACCCCTCCTGGGGGACAGAAACGTGCTCAGAGTTCACTCACCTGCAGGCTGGTCTTCAGGGAGTTGAGGCACACGATGCGCTGGCGGCTCTGGGACAGGAGAAGGCCATCTGGGGAGAGAAAGGAGAAGTGAGGTGACAGGGGACAGTGACAGCAGCCCCACGCGGAAGGCACCCTCCTGGCTACTTGCCCTCCAGCTGGAGCTCTACACTCATTTGGTCCAGGTCTGAGGTGGGCGTGAAGTTGCGCAGTGGGATCTGCTCCTCTTCACGCTGATACAGGAACTGCAGCAGCTTCAGGCTCCAGGTGAGGTGCCTGTGGGAAGCAGGGAGTCACTGCCAGAAGGGAACGGCGCTCTTATGTCCTCCAGCTCGTCCCTTGTCCCCAGCTGAGCTGCACGCTGGCACAGACAGACACCAGCCAGTGCCCAGCTGCAGCCCAGCCCAGCACTCTCATCCCATCTGCAGAGGATCCCAGCAGGTTGTCCTACTGGAGAACCAGCTCCCGTGCCTTCCTCCTTCACCCAGAGCCTGGCCCCAGACCAAGCTCAGTCCTTCCCGCTGTGGTGGCATCTAGGACTCACCCTCTGCAGGCTGGCAGAGCAGGGAATGCCGCATTTGTCCCCAAGCCCCCATCCCCAGTGCTGACTGGGTTTAGGACAGTCTCCTCTCGCCTCCTCACCTCTTCTGGCTGTTCATGGACAGCACCACGCTGGTGTTCTCCAGCTTCACCTCCACCCTTTTGGGGATGAGCTGCAGCGTGTCCCTGCTCAATAGGGACAGGGACTTCAGGGGCTCCCCTGCACCTGGAGAAGGACACATAGAGAACAGGCCCTATGAGGAGCAGCTGAGAGAGCTGGGGGTGTTTAGCCTAGAGAAGAGGAGGCTGAGAGGAGACCTCATTACTCTCTACAACTACCTGAAAGGAGGTTGTAGAGAGGAGGGAGCTGGGCTCTTCTCCCAAGGGACAGGACAAGAGGGAATGGCCTCAAGCTCCGCCAGGGGAGATATAGATTGGAGATTAGGAGGAAGTTTTTCACACAGAGGGTCATTGGGCATTGGAATAGGTTGCCCAGGGAGGTGGTTGATTCCCCTTCCCTGGAGGTGTTTAAGGGACAGGTGGATGAGGTCCTAAGGGACATGGGTTAGTGTTTGATAGGAATGGTTGGACTCGATGATCTGATGGGTCCCTTCCAACCTGGTTGTTCTATGACTCTATGATTCTATAGAGTTACAGGAAGGCTCTTCTCCAAACCCTGATGCCCTGCAGCGTGAGAGCGTGATGGCACAGCCAAATCTCTCTGGCTGCAGCGCAAAAACGGGGACTCCAAGCCCCTGCCCAGAGTTTGTCGCTGTCCCTGACCTGGGCTGGGCTGTCCGCCCCGTGCAGTGACACTGTGCAGCAGCGGGCTGGAGAAAAGCCCTTCGTGCAGCTCTGTCTGCAGAGTCCAGACGCACAGCCTGACGCCCACCAGTCGCCGCTTGCTGTTGATCTCCAGCGACAGGGAGAGAGCCAGGGCCAGCTCCGCCAGGCACGTGTCATCCTGTATGGGGACATAGCACAGAGTCACCCAGCTCCGGGGGTGCAGAACCCAGCTGAACAGGTCCTTGGGGTGTCCCAGTGCCCAAGCCCAAGGTGTGGAAATCCTCCCTTCCCAGTACTCACCAGCTGGCTGCTCCGGAGCACTTTGCTGTTCACCTTTGCCAGGCTCACCTCGCAGGTCAGGCTGAGGACAAAGAGAACAGATGGAGGTTGTGGACTCTGCTTCTTCCAAACCAAGTCCCTGTCCTCTCTTTCCTGTGGGACACAGAAACCCCCCAAATCCCTGCTCCAAGTCATCCCACACCCTAACTCCACACACAGCACAGTAACTCATAACTTGGAGAGAATCATAGAATCATAGAACAACCAGGTTGGAAGAGACCCATCGGATCATCAAGTCCAACCATTCCTATCAAACACTAAACCATGTCCCTCAGGACCTCATCTACCCGCCTTTTAAACAAACTTGAGCTCCTCATGAAGGGAAAAGGGAGCAGACAACCTTGGAGGAGCTTAATGTGTCACATCACAGGTGACACAGAATCATTTGGTGTAGAAGGAACCTCAAAGCCCATCCAGTTCCATTCTTCTTAATTTCTAGTCTAAACCTCCCCTCCTTTAGTGCGAAACCATTACCCCAAATGGTAGTGGACATGGGATGCTGCTGAGTGGGATGGAGAGAGGTAAGAGACCAGGATGGGGTGAGAGGAGCCTCCCTGCCCCGTGGGACGCAGAGCCAGGCTGAGGAAGCAGAGGGTGAGCACAGCGTTACCTTTTCCCATCACCGTTCACGAGGAGCCGTGTCTTGCTGGCTTGGATGTGCCAGAGAGACTCTGAGGTGGCCACGTGCAGAACCATGATGTTGATGGTGTCCATGTGGATGGAAAAGAGCTGAGGGGAATGTCCTACTGTGAAGGATGTCCGAGAGCAGCGCAGCCCACAACAGCCTCCCACCAGGCCGGTGCCTCACCTGGCTAAGAAGCCTCAGCAGGGAGGGTTTAAGAGTCAGGTCTGTTCCGCCTTCGCTTCCATCAGATTCTCTGGGAGCGCCCGGGACAGATGATGGGAACCCAGGGCCCTTCTGGAGATCCGTGCGGATTCGCACCTCGCCAAAGCATAGCTCGAAGTAGCGCCTGCGTCAGAACAACACAGGCAACTCTTACAAGAGCTCGCACGTAGCTTCCCGGCCCCATTGCTAGGAACACCCTCCACCTTAGGGCCACACAGGACAAGCACAAGAGCATCCACAAGACACGGCCACCTCAACGAAGAGCGACTCACTCCCGCACAGAGCAGCCCACGGGGAAATAGGGAGTGCAGGAAGGTGTAAAGCTAGCAGAGAGGCAGCCAGTGGGGCCAAGGATGAGTCAGGCCCCCCAGGAGAGCAGGGAGGGAGCTGGGGTTGGGGTACATACGGCAGCTCCCGGCTCAGTTTACTGGAGATCCAGATGTTGTCAATCTCCTGCAAGGAGGCACAGGGAGGTCAGAGACAAAACAACTTGGTTCTGCCTTGTGATCATAGAATCATAGAACAACCAGGTTGGAAGGGACCCATCAGATCTTCTAGTCCAACCATTCCTATCAAACACTAAACCAAGTCCCTCAAGACCTCATCCACCCGTCCCTTAAACACCTCCAGGGAAGGGGAATCAACCACCTACCTGGGCAGCCTAGTCCAATGCCCAATGACCCCTTCTGTGAAAAACTTCCTCCTAATCTCCAGCCTAAATCTCCCCTGGCAGAGCTTGAGGCCATTCCCTCTTGTCCTGTCCCCTGTCCCTTGGGAGAAGAGGCCAGCTCCCTCCTCTCTACAACCTCCCTTCAGGTGCTCAATCCCGACGTTCCTGCTCTGCTCCCAGTGCCCAGAGAGAACTATGGAGCATTCAAAACCCCCAAGCTGCTCGTGAGAGGAAGCCCCAGCATCACGGGGCTGAGGAACGGGAGCTTGGCCACAGGGATTTGTGGCCAACCTGGAAGTGATCACCCCTCACCCAAGTACCCACCACAGTCTGCTGCTCCCGCTGAAACTTGAGGCTGATGTTCTGGGCCCAGAAGAAGCCGAAGGAGCCGATCTTCAGCTCCGCGTGAAGCTTCTGCCGGCACCAGGTGACAGCCAGGCGACACACCAGCCACCTACGGGGACAGGGGGAAAGTGGGGGTCACCCTCCCCACTGGGGTTAGGGACCCGCTTTGCCTTTGGAGCTCCAGCACCCACAGCTAGACAGGGGCTGGGGACCCCCCAAGCCCTCCATGGCCCCTCTTAAACCCTGATACCTTCCTCAGGCCTCCTTAAACCCTGACACTATTCCTACCAGCCCTGTCACTCCCTCAAACCCCTGCGGTGACCCCCAAACCTCCTGACTCCCCTCTACCATCTTTGTCTGAACTTACCTGGATCCCCCCTGGGCTCCCTCCCCAGCCCTGTCCCCGCCCCAAACACCTGCATCACCTCCCAAAGCCCCATGGGCCCCTCATGACCCCCCCAAACCCTATCGCTCCCCCATGACCCCCTCCCTACAACCCCATTGCACCCCCAAACCCCCCTTGCACCCTCCCCCAGCCCTACAATCCCTCCCAGCCCCCCTAAACTCCCCCATACCCCACCATCACCTACTTTGGACCCCCTAAAACCCCTGTGAACCCCGCAAACGCCTCACCCCTCACCTCTGGGGTCCCTCTGGACTCCCCTCAGCCCTTCCAGCCCCCCTCAGCCCCCTAAATCCCCCATAACTCCTTCACCTAAAACCCCACGGCCCCTCAGCCCTCTCACCCCTCTCTTAGCCCCTCACCAGACCCACAGGCCCACCCCCACCTCCCTTCCCCAACCCCTATTCCCCGCCCCTCTGGGCCCTGACCGCGCCAGCAGCCCGGCGAGCAGCGCCGCGACGACGAGGCCGAGCAGCAGGGCGGGTAGCGGCGGCGGCATGGCGGCCCCGGGGTCCGTGTGTCCCTCCGTCCGTGTGTCCCCCTCCCCCGCCCCCCCCACTTCGCCGCCGCCGCCGCGCACCCGGAGAGGCGGCGGCGAGGGGCGGGGCCTGGAAGGGGCGAGGTTAAGGCAAAAGGGGCGGAGCCAAGG
>JAUMJK010002030.1:0-109770 GCA_033558105.1 Coccyzus lansbergi
ACTGCCACATCCTCCACCAATCAGAGGAGAGCGCTGACTGGGCTCTGCCATTTCTCCCAATCAGAGGACACCGCTGTTGGTCGCTCCGCCCACCTAGGGGGCGGGGCACAGGTGGCACCGTCCGCCAATCGGGGAGCAGCGGCGGCCAAGCCCCGCCTCCCGGTCCCGCCGCGGGGGCAGGAGCTGCCGCCCAGGGACGAGTCCACTCTCCTTCTGCGCCGCCTGCAGCTTGTGGAGCGGGTGGGGATTGTGGGGGGGCGTGCGTGAGCAATGAGGGGAGAGCTGGGGAGGCTTCCCAGCTTCCTGGTTAAACGTGGCTGAGGAAGTTGGCTTGCAGAGTTGGAATAACGCAGCAGGTTCTGTTTTACGAGGACTAAATGGTGACCAGCAGGTCCAGGGAGGTGATTCTCCCTCTGTACTCAGCACTGGTGAGGGCGCTTCTTGAATCCTGTGTCCAGTTCTGGGCCCCTCACCACAAGAAGGATGTTGAGGCTCTGGAGCAAGTCCAGAGAAGAGCAACGAGGCTGGTGAAGGGGCTGGAGAACAGTCCCTATGAGGAGCGGCTGAGAGAGCTGGGGTTGTTTAGCCTGGAGAAGAGGAGGCTGAGAGGAGACCTCATTACTCTCTACAACTACCTGAAGGGAGGTTGTAGAGAGGAGGCAGCTGGCCTCTTCTCCCAAGTGACAGGGGATAGGACAAGAGGGAATGGCCTCAAGCTCCGCCAGGGGAGATTTAGGCTGGAGATTAGGAGGAGGTTTTTCACAGAAAGGGTCATTGGGCATTGGAATAGGCTGCCCAGGGAGGTGGTTGATTCACCTTCCCTGGAGGTGTTTGGGGCACAGGTGGATGAGGTCTTGAGGGACTTGGTTTAGTGTTAGATAGGAATGGTTGGACTTGATGATCCGATGGGTCCCTTCCAACCTGGTTGTTCTGTGATTTTGTGTGATTCTTTATAGAAACGCTGGGTTGGAAAAGACTTCTGAGATCATCAAGCCCGGTTATCTGGCCACAATTAGATCGTGTCCCCAAGGCACGTCGTCTGCCCATCTTTTAAGAACCTGCAGAGATGGTGATTCGGCCACCTCCCTGGGCAGCCTCTACCATTGCCCAATGACCCTTTCTCTGAAAATTTTTTTCCTAATATCCAGCCTAAACCTACCCTGGCAGAGCTTGAGGCCATTCCCTCTTGTCCTGTCCCCTTTCACTTGGGAGAAGAGCCCAGCTCCCTACTCTCCACAACCTCCCTTCAGGTACTTACAGAGAGCAATGAGGTCTCCTCTCAGCCTCCTCTTCTCCAGGATAAACAACCCCAGCTCTCTCAGACATTCTTCATAAGGCCTGTTCTCCAGCCCCTTCACCAGCTTCATTGCTCTTCTCTGGACTCGCTCCAGAGCCTCAACATCCTTCTTGTGGTGAGGGGCCCACAACTGAACACAGGATTCAAGGCACAGTCTCACCAGTGCCAAGTACAGAGAGAGAAGAACCTCCCTGGACCTGTTGGTCACACCATTTCTGATCCAAGCCAGGATGCCATTGGCCTTCTTGGTCACCTGGGCACACTTGCGAGGATGAGGTAGGAAACATTCTATTTGAGAAGCCCCTCTCTTTTCCGTGACTATTCCTTATTTTATGACGTTTATGGCAGTGCCAGAGGAAGCACAGGAGAAGGCAACGAGGTGAGGGCAGCAGGGGAAGTTGCAGATCCATACACCTGCACTTTGCAAGCTCTGATGAGAAAAATGGAATAATGGACCCCAAGGTAGTTTTTAATGTTGCAAGCAAGCTCTTTAGATGTTCTGTGTGATTTTTGTCAGGCACTGATTTCCACAGGGAGCACTTCCACATGTAAAGCCTTGTGTATGTACGTTTTTTTCATTGCTCACCTTAGGCCTGTTCCTTCTCTGGGAAGTCGTGACCACTCACTACGGGGAGAAGTCGAAACTGCAGCTTTTAAACCTCAGTGCAGCATCCTTCTACAGTGCTCTGTGAAGAGAGCCTTAGTAAATTAGAGCAGCTAAAACCACTCAACCCTTCCCTGCTCTTGTTTAACAATATCACCCATCCAGTCCCTACTGACGGTGGGAAGATTTTCTATCTGCTAATTAGCTTAGCCTTGAAGGAATCTACCTCAAACCAGATTACCAGGAGAGTAATTAAACATAACTAATTCCCTTGCTAACCAGAAAATACCTCATTCTGTTTAACCATTAACTTTCGGATTGTACAAAGCAGTAGATATTACAAGATCCTGCAGACCAAAAAGATGTAAGAGGCTTTGAAAATTTACAGCTCTGTTCTCAATGTTATCTACTTTACAACTTATTTGGCCACTGAGCTGCTCCTCCAGGATTCTGTGCTTCATGTATTACCTTTTTATGTTGGGCTGTTTTGATCTTTCTTTGAAAAACAGACCAGCTTCAACCAAGCTACAACCAAGCTTGTACATGGTACAGTATTTGAGGCTATTCAGTTATCATGTTACATTTTCTTTAATTAATGCCCTCAGCAAGCTTTATAAGATATAAAATATTAAATAGGTATTTTAAAGAGTAAATCCAAAGCAGACTTGAGTCATAGAGCCTGATGTGATTGATCCAAGTTTCCCAGAAGGAGGTCTCTGACACAGCATTGCCTATGTGGGAAAGGGTTTAAACTTGCTGTATCACATAAAACAGGGTTTGTGAGATGTTGCTTCCGGTTTGCATCTTAATTTGTAAACGGACACACTTAAAAAAGGTTCACTAGATACTAATTTACCTCTTCTTTACTACACCTTGAGGTTTCATTACATGCCTGGTATGCACGAACAGGACTTAGAATCATAGAACAACGAGGTTGGAAGGGACCCATCGGATCTTCTAGTCCAACCATTCCTATCTAACACTAAACCAAGTCCCTCAAGACCTCATCCACCCGTGCCCCAAACACCTCCAGGGAAGATGACTCAGCCACCTCCCTGGGCAGCCTATTCCAATGCCCAATGACCCTTTCTGTGAAAAACCTCCTCCTAATCTCCAGCCTAAATCTCCCCTGGCAGAGCTTGAGGCCATTCCCTCTAGTCCTATCCCCTGTCACTTGGGAGAAGAGGCCAGCTCCCTCCTCTCCACAACCTCCCTTCAGGTAGTTGTAGAGAGTAATGAGGTCTTCCCTCAGCCTCCTCTTCTCCAGGCTAAACACCCCCAGCTCTCTCAGCCGCTCCTCATAGGTTCTGTTCTCCAGCCCCTTCACCAGCTTTGTCGCTCTTCTCTGGACTTGCTCCAGAGCCTCAACATCCTTCTTGTGGTGAGGGGCCCAGAACTGGACACAGGATTCAAGGAGCGGCCTCACCAGTGCTGAGTCCAGAGGGAGAGTCACCTCCCTGACCCTGCTGGTCACACCATTTCTGATCCAAGCCAGGATGCCTTTGGCCTTCTTGGCCACCTGGGCACACTGCTGGCTCATGTTCAGTTGGCTGTCAACCAACACCCCCAGGTCCCTCTCCTCCTGGCAGTTTTCCAGCCAGGCTTCTCCCAGTCTGTAGCTCTGCATAGGGTTGTTGTGCCCCAAGTACAGAACCTGGCATTTGGCCGTGTTGAACCTCATCCCATTGGACACTGCCCAGCGGTCCAGCCTGTTCAGGTCCCTTTGCAGAGCCTCCCAACCCTCCAGCAGATTGACACTTGCACACAGCTTTGTGTCATCTGCAAACTTGCTAAGGATACCCTCAATGCCCTCATCCAGGTCGTTGATGAAGACATTGAACATGGTTGGACCTAGCACTGAGCCCTGGGGAAATGTATACTTAAGTATGTATCAAGTGACACTTTGCTCATTTTGAGCAAATATATTCAAAGTCCATGACATATGATGTATCTTCATGCCCCATCTTCAGTAACTGCAGAGCAGTTATATATAGGTGCATTAAGGAACAGATTCATTTATACAGCATTAAATTAACAAGTAGAGGCATTTTAGGCTAGCATCCTTATTGGATATAAATACGAGCAAAAGCAAATTCCTACTGTAATAACTTTCTGAACCCTTGGCTGACCACAATCAACCTTGTTTTGGGCACAGAATACTTAAAAATCCCTCACAATGATGAAAAACTCACTATTGCCTGCAGCAAGGAAAATGCTTTATACATATGCCCATTTTAGACACTAAAGAGTCATAATACATGAGGTAAATTTCATTACATAAATCCATAGAAGACCACTCGTCCCTAGCTCTTCATTCTTCAAGTGAACTTAATAAAAATCTATGTAATAAACTTTAAATATTTTTTTCTGTGTTACAAACCAGTGTAACTGGAAGAATTTCTAAGTAAACATTACGTTATTCCTAAGTTGTTACACTAGCTACAAAACTGGCAATGTGCCAGCAGTTTTACATTAAAAGGTCTCCAAATGTAGTGATTTTCCATACAAAGGGATATGCATTTTGCTTCCAGTGCAGTTACAGTCTAGGACAACTGTGCATTCCTACTACTTGTTGAAATCTGTAAGTAGTTCCTTCTTGTGATCATTCAGTTAATAACCAGTTATATAGTTAACTAATCCAATAATTTTCTTTCTTTACATTTTATTTATATGCTCCTGATACCTGAAAATTGTACTGCTTTTGTTGTGTTGATAAGGATAATGCTATCAGTGTTAGCTGCATTCACAGAGGAGGAAGCAAATAGTCCATTATGGTAATGTTTCACAAAACTGAATCCTTGGATTTTCAGCCCAGCTGACCACAGCTGTTAATTCAGATTATCCAGAGGAAAACTCCAGATCAGTGCTTAAAGAACACATCACTCATGTAACATGTCAGAATCTTACAAGGCAGGCAGATGATCACATTAGCACGTATAATCTGATTGAATTCTGATCCCGGTTTCTATCCATTTGTGTTTGCATTTTGATTGCAACGTATGTACCCTCATCAGTGATTACACTGTTAGGTAATATAATTTGCTTCATAAATTCCAAAGTAGAGGCAGATGCTTTAGAAAAAGCAAACTAAGTGCAGTTACTCTTATGAATGCAAAGTATTGAATTTTTCTTCACACAAAACTAATGAGAAGGGGCAAAATTCCTTGTTTACACTTTCATAAGAATTTGTTTTTAATTAACAGAAATTGACTCTTCTACTTTCCTTCCCAGTCTTTTTTTATGCAAAGCAAATTCCCCATCCCTGAAGTAGACTAAGACAACTGACTTTAACATTTCAGAAGCAGTCTGAACATGATCAGACAGCTGCAAACGCATTGTTTTGTCAGAATACCAGTAGTGTTCATGAAAGACGACTCAGCAATGTGAACTTCACTTCTTAGGGAGACAACTGCTGTAGAACAGGCAACGTAAGCTTCTTTTAGATTTTCCTGCCAGCACGCTCCATCAGTAGGTCCCCTAAAATCTGGTTAGGGAAGAGAGGATCTTCTTCCCCTCCCTGTCCATGTTGCACAGGCTGCCAATAGCACTGAAAGCAATGTCAGGTTTTCCCTGTATTCATTCATTCAACAGAGACATTACCAAACTCTTAAATTCATACAGTTTGCCAAAACTAATTCAGAGGTCACTAGAGATCATTCCATGCAAACCCATGTGACAAGATTTAGCAAGAGATACAAACTCCTCCAGAACATGAAATAAGCCATTTAGGCCACCCCAGCCAAGTAGATTTGGCCAGAAACTCCTGAGTTTAGTGGCAGATATGTTCATATGTACCCTTATATTAGTATATTGTCAGTTTTCCCTCCTTTTGAAAATTACTTCACCGATGCATGAGCTTCCAGCCTTGTATCCCTTCTATATATAAATCCATCACTAGGATTTGTTAGAAATAAATCTATTTATAAATGAATAAAATTCATCTGAAAAAAAATACAGAAGGACGGGTTGCTCCACAAGCAGCAAAATTAGCTATGTTTGGCTTCCCATGGATTTAAGAACAGCGCTCTGCAGGCCGCGGTAATCCCAAGTATCCATCCTTTCGTGGTTTTCCTTTCTCATCCCTCTTACCAAATGCTGCAGCTTCTTCAGAAGTAGGAATGCACCATTCAGACCCAAAAGCCTCACAGAAAATACTCAGCTAGCCCTGAAACTTTTTTCCCAAAGGATCTTTAATCTGAGTTCTGTCACTCAACAACTGCCAGCTTTCCTGAAGAACTTGAATCGTTGTTGAGCTTTCTACCTCCTGGCCCATTTTTCTGAAACTGAAGAGTGGGCTTGAAGTGGGTCTGACAGATAGATGGACAGAGTACACAACAGTTTAAATCTTGTTTCCTTTGCAAAAGAGGCTTTAAATTCTGCAGCATGGAAAGAACTGTCTATAAGAAGCTCTGAGACAGAAAATAAAGCAACTGGTTACAGAGAAATTAAAGCTGTAAGAAAATTGTTTATTATTCAGGCACAGATATTGTTGCTCTGGCCACCTTAAAAAGATGACCTTTACATTTTTAAAACCAAGTTAATATATTACATATAAGCATACTTGCAGTTTTGAGAAACAATGAATTTTAGTACAATGAGACTAAATAGAATAAATAAAGTATTGGTATCTCAAGAGTAAAAATTTATACCATAAATATGTCTGCACATACATGTATTTGTATGTTCTCTTATTATCACAGTATCCAGACTTCTCAAAATAGTTAAACATCTCCTCTTCTCAGCTTTTAAAAGACATAGCTTCATATTTAAGGGGTGTGTGTGCACATAAGCCTGTGTGTTTGTGTTTGTACTTGCATATATATGTAACAATCCTGGAAACACGCAGATGAAAAGGCTTTGTTTATTTGTGAATGATCACAAGCCTTGTTCCTCATGCTTGGGGGGTGCATGCAAATGACAACGCTTAACTCCTGTCTCTGCTAAAGTTCATTATACTTCTCCAGGAATGCTCTTTCTTTTGCCCAGAATTCTACAGCTGCAGCAGAATTTAGAGGGATATAACGACAATCAGGTGCTTAAATCCCATTTCACAAAAGGCTTTGATTATCAGGACAGACTTTGAAATCAAACTCTGCATTCAGTGCATGGCCAGCTGAACTCCAGGGCAGAGTTATCACCATGACCTGTTGCTAAATACATACAGCAGCTCTGTTTTACAGCTGCTGAAGTTTTTATAACACGGGGCTTTGTTCCCGGGTATGAATTGCCGCAATGAAATATGAAGGTCAGTGATGCAAATATTGTGGAGGTCAGGAGTGAAGCTGATGGAAAGGGACAAAATGTACAGCTAGTTGTGGAAAGCGCATTTTTGCTGTCAGCAGACTGAAGAGTGAAAGAGAATCTCAGTGCTTACTGTTTGACACAGGTGCTCTGTTGTGAAGCATTCCCCTTTTTCTGAAGAAAAATATTCAGTCCCACTTAAGCTTACTGTCACCCAGATGTCAAACAAGTGCTGATTTTGGCAGCCTATTTAGGATTCAGGGTAATCCAGATACTAGTTCAACTTCATCTGGATGCTAATCTTGACCGAACACTGAGAATTCTGGAAGAAAATGGTATTCTTCCAACTCCATTTATATGTTCAGATGGGAAGACTGAATTCTAGTTTGACTCTTCAGGTGTGATGCAGCTTTTAAGACTGATAAATCATTACAATTACCTTGGTTAAAAGGACTTCAGGATACTTCAGAACAGCGTTTCATCTCTCGGGATGACAAATAACATTTGCTAACCAACAGTACACAAGGAGGAGAGAGTTGCAGCAGAATGATTACAGACATATTTTCTTTATCTTTTGATAGAATGAACAGAAAACACAAAGCATAAATGGCGTTTGTACTGGGCACAGGCTTATGAGTGGAGTGGCAAGTCTTCACTCACAGAGGGCATTAGAGCAAATTGATGTTTCTGATTCCTCATAAGAATGGTTAAGTAATGGTTAAGGCAATAGTTTGTGGAATCACTTTTAAAAAGTGACTAAGTCTTTGGCACTGTTGGAATTATTACGCATGTTAGGATGTGTAATATATTAAAATATTTGAAGGAATGATGGAGTTTAGGTGGATGTAATCTCTGATAATTTCACACATTTAAGAGAAGTTTTAATGGAGATACTTGGTTATACTGTACAGGCATTTATTTGTGTCTACCAAGTGGATGATTAACTGTGCAAGAGCTTTTTTTCTGTGACTGAAAAAGTGTTCCTGTGTGGAAGTACATACAATTTTAGATCAAAACGCTCATATGAACCTTAGAACTAGCTTGCAGCTCTTCATGGTGAGTTATCCAAGTGCTTAGGTCTGTAAAAGGCCAACTGTGGTTCTTTGATCTTTAGCAAAATTCCACAATCAGTAAACAAGTCCAGGTATTTTTAAAACAGAAAAAACCCTGTTTTGAAGGCTCATTTCTATAGGCTTTGGTCATCCTAAACTGCCACTCCCAATTCTGCTTGTATGTGCTTACAAACAGAATGCTGAATGTTACCACACAGTTTTAAATGTTTTCAGTGAAGCCCAATTTAAAGTTTTCCAAATGTATATTTTAAACAACAGAAGAAAGTAACAAATATCCTTCTTGTATATTATTAGTTCACGGTTATGTGGTCTTATCCATCAATATGATGAATAAATATTCATTCCCTATAAAACTCCTTACTTCAATAATACATCTAAATAGATTTAATTCTAAAATCTGAAGCCTTTGTAACACTTCTTGAATACTGGAAACCATTGTGTCATTCAAGATATTGTTTAGTGGTGGAGTTGTCCGTGCAGGGTTTATGGTTGGACTTCATTATTTTAGAGGTCTTTTCCAACCTAAACAATTCTGTGATTCTGTGATCTCAGTGCAAAGCAGGCTGACTGACGTTGTCAAAAGTGCATCTCAAGTTCTTTCTCAATATGTTAAAAAAGGCGTCCCTAAAATTAATCTTTACTTGAAGGTCATAAAGCAAAATGCATCAGATTTTGTCCCTCCAGAGGCTGATGAGTCAGCTTAGACATCTTAGGAAGATGAGTTCCCAGCCGTGCTGTTACAATTCTGTGAGGTGTCATGAGCAGACTACAGACTGCCCGCGGTTCCATCTGGAATGATCTGAAAAAGAATTTTTAAAAAATCTTGCTTACTTTAGTGTATTCTTGTTTTGGAACAATCCAGCATTTCATAATGACAGATCAGTAGGTTAAAGTCTGGATATGATCAGTTCCTGGTTTAGGTAAATATCTAACGAGATAACACAGGATTATTCACAAATATTTGAGCATGTGAATAGTGGATGAAGCCTGTGACCCCCCCATGTCAATAAGGACAAGTACATAAGCACTACAGAGTCAGATGTCTAGATAGGACAGTGTGTCTGGGATGCAAATCATCTCACTCTGCATGGGGAACATTGTCTTAACACTTCATAACAGATGCTCAGTTGCTGAGAAATCCAACATATCTCCAAATAACTCATTAGTCATGATAAAGTACCAGGGGTGGTTTTGGTGCATTATTTCTATGACTATGACTAATCTGCAAAAAAGTAGAAACAGCTGACTCATGCCAGACACATAATACTGCCATCTCAGTATCTGCTTAAAAATTGCTGCTACTATCTGGCCACTGCTAAGTACTTTCTAAAAGTTTCAAACCTCTTACAGGTGAAATGAAAGGCCTTCAGTCTGTCAGAACATTAAACCTGATCCCTCCACTCCTCCACCCCATTTCCTGTTACATCAGCATTTAAAGCCAATCAGACAGTTGTCTGTCCTTCTCTGCTTTAGAAGCCACTGAGACCTGCTGGTAAGAATGTATACATTTAAGACTCCAACAAAGAAGTTAATTCTTCACTTTTGCTCAGTTTTATTCACCATCAGGTATATGTCTGTGTTTATTAGATTTATAACTGGAATTTCTTAACAACAGATAAAAATTTAAATTAAATTGACAAGAAACGTCAAATAAAGATAGCAGTTTTTTAGGAGCTGCAATAGTGTTACACCTCTTATAATATTTTAACATCTTGATAAACACCAGAAGATGACAGAGCCCTAATGAGCCCAATGTGGAAGGTGTGTGTTTGAAGGTTTAGAAACCATATCTAGAATAAAACAAAGGTTGTGCTTCTGTGATATGATACTTTCCGGCTCCCAACACTAGTAGTCTCAAACATCTGTGTAATTCTTTGCGGACCCAAACGAGACACATCACATCTTTGCACACTGTGGTTTTCTCTTTAACCAGAGAGACTTCTTGAAACTCACCTAGTCCTAGACTCCAGCATCTTTGAATTCACCCTAACACCTTCTAAAAGAAAATTCCATGCCAGGAAAGAGAGGACACCTCAATCAAAAGAAAAGAGCCCTCAATCAGTATGAAGTTAGGAGTAAGTTTTAGAGAGTTATTGGTGATGTGCAGTAAAAGAAACAATGCATAAAACACTTCTTTGCCTAGTCACACTGTCATCCTTGTCCCTCACATGTACTTTCCCAGCATCTCTGTTACCCCTTGGGGATAAAAATAACAACATTCATAAAATAAATACAATCATAGAAAGGAAAAGGGTGGTAATCATAGGAATTGTCCTACCTAAAACCCTATGCTGGCCTATTGCTGTGACTGGCATTTCATTCTCCCCCATGAAAGAAATGCCTTATGCCTCTAAGGAGTAACAGTTCTTTCTAAATACTATCAGATTAAGGGCCTTCAGCTATTTCTGATGATTGTGATGGAAATAGCAGTGGCCTCTACATGTAAACAAGGATTCTTGTGGAATCTCCTTATGGCTATGAAGAAAAGATGGAAAAACCTCTTAGAAGTGTTGGAAGCAAGAAGTAACTTCTCCAGACACATCCTGAACATCTCATTTCAGAGACTTAGGCATCTAAGTAGTGACTTCAATCTCCTGCTACCAATGTCAGGCTTAGGTGTTGTGGCTCTAGAAGGTCCACATACTGGCAGGGTTATTTTTTGAGCCTGACATAGATACCTTCTTTGTGCCATCAGTGGAAAGAGATGGGCACCCTGCAAGAGCTGCATAGTGTCTGCATTAGAAAACTCCCTATCCAATGGAAGTTATGCATATTAGGAATGCAAGTCAGTACTCCCAGGTGGTGAATTTGTAACTACTTGTAGTCAAGGTACTACTTAAATAGGAATTGTTCTGGTTTTCTCCACTTAGATTTACAGAGCAATGTGTTGGTAAAAATATCCAGGCAGTAAATGGTGAAATACAATCTAATTAAAAATATCAGGTACAGCAACTAGATGAAATTAGTATCTCTGCATGAAAGTAAAGCAATTCAATAAGAAGTTAAAATACGTTGGAGTAAATGTCTATACTGAATTTGAAAAAAAAGGTAGAAATATCTCTTACTACCTTATACACTGTCCTTCTGCAGCATTAGCATCCCATGGATGTTCTAGTGAAGAATTCTGTGTAAAAAAATTCTTACAAAAATGTCTTGCAAATATAAAGAATCGCTTTAGTGTTCATAATGCTTCACTTATTACATATATCATATCTGTCTTCTTTTTCAGTCTAAAATAAATTGTCATCTAGTTTTTCATTTCTTTTACAGTGTTACAAAATATATAGCATAATCCAGGGATTATGTTCTGTTTAACAAGAAGGAAGTTGCCTGTTATAAGAAAAGGGAGAACTATTGGATTTTTTGAGACAAAATGGGTAGATGGAATTAAATAAAATGCAGGCATACTTTGTATTTCTTGAGACCTTATGCTTCTTAACATTTATGTAGTCTTAAGTAGAGGCTAATCTCTGAAATGTTCATCAATAAAAAGATGACAAATTATTGATGCACATCCTCCAATGAAAACAAAAGTATAAAACCAAAAGATTTAAACAAATGCTCTTAAATGCCAGATCTGATCCTTTGCATCTAAATGGACATTTCTATCCTAGTACTTAAAACTGACATCAACCTATTCAAAATTCATGAAGTGTATTTTTCTTCCTGTTTTGGAAGTGGGAGTTTCAAGGACAGGCATGTGTTAAGACTAAATGTTTGCATGCAAAGTGGGATTTGGATACCAGTAACAGGAATCTATGCAAAATACAGACCTCATGGCTCTGAGGATAATAGAAGAGATTAAGATAAGCAGGAAATGGCAGAAGTTATCAAAAAAGTACTTAAAAGGGATCATCAGAAATGCAGTCAATAACTAGACATAAATGACAGACAGATGCTTGAACTAAAAGGTCAAGAAAAACACAGCAGCTGACACTCATATCTAAAAATCTGTTTGCTGGCTGTATTCTGCATATTTGTATCAGAAACTTATGCAAATTAAAATAAATATTTAACCTGTTAATCTGTTCTTACACTGCTCTGACATTCCCTTTCCCCTCTTTTTTAATTTCCTTAACAGAACAAAGAGTTCTTATCGTCATTAATTCTGGAAAAGAATCAATCTCCATACAGAATTTTCAAGTTTCCAGAAACTTTCTGTAAAGTCAATAGAGTTTATTTAGGAATTACAGAGGCAACGTTTGATTATCTGGGAACAATCCAAGTTGATCTCACAGCTAAGAATGTTTCTATTTCCTAAATAGAAAAAAAAGTACCTCTGAAAAAGTGTTGTATAAATGCATCATGCTTTCTTTAAAGCACTAAGTGCTGCTGGAACGTAGTTAACAATTAATAACAGGAACAAGCACTGTAAACTGCAGTCTCTTTGCCAAAAAGGGGGGGAAAAAGACTTGTTTCCTTAAGGAAACAGTTATAGCTGTTGCTTGTAGATGGTCCAATTCCTGTTGAATAGTTGTTCAAAGTAAGAGCTTATGTTATAAAGAGCAATATGTTAGTTGTAACGCTGTGAGCAACTCAAACATGCCTCCTGTAGGCCTTCTGTTACAAAACAACAAAAATATCAGCTACTCTGTCCACTCTAGCAGTTTACCACAAGGAAATTAATTTGCCACAGAAACATGACTTGTTTTTTGCTAAGATAGAAGAAGTTTTACGTCTGCCTTGCTTTCTGCAAATGTGACCCCAGACTTGTTGTGAGCTCTAGTAATAGCTTCTTGAGTAGGATTAAGTCAGCAGCTTCTTTGTTTTAGTTGCATTCTTCACTTTGAACAGCCTATATTTTTGTTATGTTGAAGAAAGCTAGCAAGACTGGTGTGAAAATCTTTGGCTGGAAATTTTCCAGAGAGTTAGTTGCTACAGCTGATCAAGAATCAGTGTCTTAAACGAAGTTAACCACTGCAAAATCAATACCTTAGTAAACACATTCGTTATGTTTTAAGCCATCAGTAACTACCTAAGTGATGATATGAAAGGACTCAGCTTTCACTTACTCAGGTGACAACTAGTATCTCAATACCTCTAGTCATCTCTGCTGAAATATAATGAAGTAACTTTCAGGCAAAGCTTGACAATACAAAAACTTCTCAGCCTTTTGTTAGAAAAGCATTTCACTGCTACAAAGATGCATAGGTACTAGATCTGGCAAAATCTTAACAGTAGTAGATCGAAATACTAAAATTAATTACCCTTTTCTACCTGAGAAGGGGTGTCTGCAACAGATGAAAGTTACAGTTAGCATGGGAAAATAAAAAAGTTACAATTTGCACTGCTTACAAGAAAATACCCTGAAAGGATTACAGCATTCTCCGGAAAACTTCTGCTTACCAGATCCACTGCTGCTCACTTGAGTTACTTTTTCATCATCTTCATCATCACTGTCACAGTTAAACAGCTGAAATGCTATTTCTGACTCCATGTCTACTTGATTAGTATCTGGCTCTTGCTCAGCAAAGCTTCGCAATGCCACAAGGCGGTGATGTATTGCTGCATATAGGCATCCAGTGTCTTTTGAGCCTGCCTGCAGAATATAAAATGTATACAATTTCTAACTGAGAAAACCTTCCTATTTTTCACAAAGAAGCTAATTAAGAAATTTTCACAAGTATGGAAGGAGCTGTGTTTTGTCACTGGTAATCAAACAATCAGTTAAAGATTCACAATTAAAAATTCATTTCAGAGAATAAATCCAAATACAAAAGTGAGACACTTCAGTCTGAAGAGAAAGATGAGGAGGGTTTTCAAAATTGTAAAAATGTGGGATGAAAAAGTGATGGATGAACTGAATATGGTTCGGCTGTTCATCAGACCACACAATAAATGCACTGGGGTATACTTCATGAAAGCAACAGAGGATTAGTGTAAGAGAAAGTACTTCTTCACAGAGTAAGAACTAGAATTTACTGCCTCAGGAGAGAGGTGGGCAGATCATAGAATCATAGAACAGCCAGGTTGTATGAGCCCCACCGGATCATCAAGTCCAACCATTCCTATCAGACACTAAACCATGTCCCTCAGGACCTCATCTACCTTAAACACCTCCAGGGAAGGTGAATCAACCACCTCCCTGGGCAGCCTATTCCAATGCCCAATGACCCTCTGTGTGAAAAACTTCCTCCTGAATATAAATATCCTGAGTATAAACTGAATAGAACAGGCCCAGAATATAGTAATAAAAGGGTTTTTTAAAGCAATTAGGATAATTCAGAGACAATTACTTCATAAAATAGATAGCAAAGGAAACAAGTATGAGTGAATTTTCTCACAGCCTAATGCAACAGTGAGGGCTGATGAGGTGAACAGACCATACAAAGTGGTGATGCTTGCCCGTGCTTCCTAAAAGCACTGCATTTTGGCACTGTTAGAAGTGCCTGCACAGTACTTCTGAAGTTCTTATGGAGCAAACAATCTACCAGAGGGTAACTGAATTTACTTGGTCTTCTATAGCCCAGCTCTCCAGTTCTGTGCACCCTATGGAGTATCTGTATGACTTGGTAACAGGAAGAAATGTATGCTTGGATTGGCAAAACACATTTCAGTGTGTACATGTGGAAAAGCTATGTGAATTGGGAAGCAGTAGCAGATTTAGTTTGCCTTTTCTGCAAGCAATTCTAGCCCTACAGCCAGGCAAAGAAGAAAGCAGTTCAGAGGTGCAATTCTCAGTGGACAAACACAATTCTCAGTGGACAAATCCAAGCTCTTAGGTTAACATAGGTTTTCAGGAAAAGTAAGGTCATAAATATGAAAAAGACATCTATTCAGTGTGATCATTTTTAACTGTAGACTTACACTGATTCATTCAAAAGCCAGAGATCCTCTGTCACTTTAATCTGATATGGCCAAGTGCAAGGTCCTGCACCTGGGTCAGGGCAATCCCAAGCACAAATACAGGCTGAGTTGAGAATGGACTGAGAGCAGCCTTTCACTTTCCAACCTAGTACATACACACTATTTATTTGCAAATAAGTCCACCGTATTTCCATTCTCAACTTATCAGCCTTTGCTAGACAAAACCAGGATTCTCAGGACTACTGTCTAAGACATGGCTATTCTCCTCAACTGAGAATTAGAGGTAATACACTGGATGGATTATTGGAAGATGGATTATTGGTCCTGTGTTGAGGGCCATGGCAAAATGCTGCTGCCTTGTACCAAATTAACTTAGTAATATGTATCTCCCTGTGTAGATATTCTCTCAGTGTTGCTTCTATGGGAAAGATTAATTGCTGCATTTGACTCTGGAATGATATTCATTACATCAGTAATATGTGAAACAGAGTCTAGAGATATCTATGCTAAGGCCATATCCAACCTTCACACTTTTTTTTTTTTTATATATATCAAGGGATAGTACACCTGACTAATTTCATAGTAAATGCCATGTAACAGCTAAGCACAGCCTGACAAAGCATAAAAGGCCATTTGCTAAAAATAAGGCCTCAGCAACTCTTCAGAATCCTAGATGAAATGGGGATTTGGGTGTGGGTTTTACCTCTTGCTTACCTGAATTAGAAATACTTGAACAGAGTGGTCCTCTTGGTTTGTTGCAGTGAAGCAGAGGCTCTTGCTGTTTGCTCTTTTTATAACCATTTGATCCCAGAGTCGGGTGTTGAGAATCAATCTCAAGCTGCCTTGATTTCGCATAACTAAAATAAGAAGGTTTATGTGACAGGTAATTGGAACCATTTTATTTTTTACTGCAACAGTTTCTTCTATCACTCATTTACAACTAATATTTTCATGAATTATTCTTTTACAGTGGGTCTAAAACATGACATGGTGAGATGTTTTTTAAATTCTTTTTTAAAATACCATATTTGTTTATTTTAATACATCTGGCATACAAGGCAAATAATCTGCTGACACCGTGCAATAGAGCATCAGAAAATGACAATACAGTAAAAACAATATTGCAGAAGTGATTTGAAACAGCACTCCTGGGAAAGTAGAATCAACAAAGATTAAACTGTGAGACTAGCAACTGAGCTAAAGATACATGCATGGAACCTAACAAGACATGCAGGCATCTGTGTACTGAGTGAAAAATGCCCAGTGCCTCAGTCTGTAATGCAGCTAACTTCATCAAGCAACATTAAAAAGATACTTGGCAGCTTGACTGAAATAGAGCTAGCTACTCACTTCTAAATGCTCTGAAACAAAGTTATTCTGGCCAGCAAAAGCACAAGTCAGTTAGTGTTTTGAGCATGAGTTGCTTTGTTATTTAATTCTTACTTAGCCTTGACTGTAGCATTCCACATTTATTGCTAGAAGTGTCATTAAGCCTCAGGGATCCTCTGCCTCTTTCAATCCAGGTTAGAGAAAGCTTATTAAATACAAACAGCTTGCAGTTGATCTGAAAGAGAAATACATGGTAGAAACTGCCAGCCAATGTTAATTTTAGTGGTTCTAAAGCTTTATGTTTTTAAACCTTTTCGTATGGCTTTTAATACACTTGCGCATATTTACAAATATAGATACATTATGATTACTACTTAAAATTAAATTGTTCCCAGATCTGTGCTAAGCTTTCTACGAGTCATTTAAAACATTCAGTATGAACATTAGTTTATGTTGTCAATTATTTAATCTTCAATAACTCTTCAGCTGCGATGTCCACCAAAATAGCTAAATCTGTTGCAAGTACTGTACAATCTTATTCCCTTACGTATTAGGAACATTATGCAGCCCAGGATACCAGTACCACTACTAGGAGAGTACTACTCCAAAGAGAGCAAAAAAATCATGTTCTGACAGGAGAGAATATTTAATAAATTATACAATAATGTAACTTCCAATGTTAAGATTTTTAAAATCGTATACACAGTTGCTATTTTCTAAGAAAATAACAGTTTGAAGATGAAGAATAGCAAGATACCTCCTGCTGGGCCAGGAAGATAATTGATATTTTAGATGAACCATCAAATCAATTACTTTGAAAACACATGTCATTTACCCCCCTAAAAAAAAAAGCCTTTGTAATTAAGAAATTTTTACTCAAATCACTTCCAATTTGAAGTTTCAGTTACTGCTTATATATGTGTAGATGCTTATAAAACACAGTTGTAGAGCAAAGTTCTGAAGCACTTACTAAAAGGGACTATAAAATATAGAAATATGGTATGAAAAAGAAAATATCAGCCTACAGAAAAACGGATTAATAGAGACATATCTTTTAAAACTGAAAATTTTAAATGTGAACTGAAGCTGTTTGCAGATTACTGCAATTTGTGTAAATCTAGATTTTTTTTCAACCACAAAACTGTTCTTTATCAAGGCTTTATGAAATACATACCTGTAATACATTGTGCTCTGCTTCTTCTCCAGTTATAACTTCGACTTTATCTAGCAGAATTTTCTCTACTGGTTTGGAAATACAAGCAGCTGCTGATTCAATCAGTGTTGCATTCTTCAACAAAGCTGTTTCTGTAAGGAGAAGGAAGTCAGGAAATCCTTTCTGTACAGAGGATACTTCCAGGACAACAACACTAGCACACAGGATGGTCTGTGACCTCAGTAATCTTTCTGGTTTTTCGTATGACTTACTGTTATTAGTAAGGTTTTGTCTGAAGTATTGAATAGAAGAGAAAAAGCCTGGTATACTGTGAAATGTCTCACCTGTTCTGTCTCATTTTAACTGAACAGGGCTTTCTGCAGTTGCAAAGCTTTGTCAAAAGGAACAACTTGTAGAAACAAGCCCTAAATCATTAGAAGCTGATTTTCTAACTGAAACTGGTCCCTCATATTGCAGTGCAGACCAATAAATACTGAAAAGCACATGTGCCAATATTTGAACAGTAGCACATATAAAAAGAATATTTGACAGGAATAACATTGAACAGCAAGGAACAACAGTGGTGCGAAAATTTGTATATTTGCATTATTGACATATGCTTTAATGACTTCTGTTTTCATTTGAAAGAATGTTCATACAAAGTACAAGAAGTACATCTATTACTAGAGAGGGATGCAAAGACAGGTGCCTACTTGCGATTCCCTCACAATCTAAGGTTATGTGGCTTGCATAGTAGAAAAGTTCACACCAGAGTCATTAAGAACCCCTGGACTCAGTCTGCATGGGAGTTTTAGTCCTACAATTAGCATACAGATTTGGCAAAGTAACTCATAGGAGTAGTCACAAAATACAAAAGAGTCAACAGGTTAAAACTGCATTTAAAAACAATCCAGAAGGCATTCACAAATTTCACTGCTTTTTTTTTTTCAAATAATAAGTAATAACCTGTAAAGCTCTATCATTTCCCAGGTACCTTAGACTGTTCATTCTGAAGTTATACCAGTTCAAATGTCATAACCAGTAGCTGATTTCTGAATGCAGATTTTGGCACATACTGCAAGTGTACTAGTGACTGGATAACTTGAGAATAGATGACAATTACTGACCAACACTCATTTAACATCCTCCATGGTAACAGTAAAACATGTAATAACAAAGCTAACTGTAGTGGTTTGCTGAGTGTTCTTACTTGTTTGAGGACAGATATGAGAAGATTCTGTGTACATGGATGTTATTTGTCCTTTATACAAATTGGCTTCATTACATGGCTTGGGATCTCTTTCATGACTCTAAAAAAAAGGGGGAAATAAAAATTCCTATTTAAGTAAAATGGCTAAGTTACTTCATATCAAGGAGAACATTGTACGTTTAGTGCACACGTGGCTGACGATTAGCAATTGTAATATCTTAAAAGTAAAAACTGAGCCTGATGATACTGTTTCAGTTGCCTATGGAAGTAGTTTTATTATCATAAAATCACTACATCATTCTTCCACCAAGAAGAATGGCCTCTTTGTACGGATCCTGGACTAGGATTTAAACACACTGAAAGACTTAGATGTTTAATTACCAGTTAATTTCCAGTTGAAGCACTTAAGCCCCAGAAAAATAGCTTAAAGTTCCCAGACATCACAAACTTAACCATGACCTTCACGTTTTGTCTAAATAAATGCTTCTGGCTCCTAACAAAGCTCAGTGGCTCAATTCCTACTTGGCAATTAAATTCTGGTCAGAAGTCATAAACCCAGACTTAAATTCCCATTTTAAATGGGAATTAACTTGTGAACCACCTTTTTGTCTGAGCTTCCTTCAAGACTTCAACCATTAAGCTGTCTCACAGCATGCACAATGAAGTTTCACATGGATAATATCTAGGATGGGTGTTCCATTTTCCCCTCATACTAGTTTCTCCCATCTCATACAGTTACAATGGGATCTATTAGAGTGGTGGGGGCTACATTCTTTTACCTTCTATTGTGGCAGTCCTGCTTCACATAGAATATTTAAAAAATATTTTTCACATCAGCAAATGAACTAAAGACAAGTGCATATTGGTATGGGTTAGTAATTTGAGCACTTATCTAGGATACGGAAGAAAGGGATGCCTATCCCTCCTACGGCAAATACACAGATATTTTCTCCGAAACAGTCACTGGAATCATAGAAGAGGAGGAGCTAAATAAAGCAATCTCTGAAAAAATATACTCATAAGTACGTTAACCTTGATAAAAGGTTTACCAGCATTTACAGATCGTACCAAAACTCTCTCGACCATGTTTTCTCCAAACACGAAGTCAGAATTCCTGGTGTTTTGTAGGCTTCTGTCTTCAAACAACGCACTTCTTTAGGAACAAAATAACATAAAAATGTGATTTAGAACTATTTATAACTTTGTGAAGAACATTAATAAGTTAATGCATTTGCTTTATCATGCCTAACATTAAAGTAAACAAAAAATGACCACTGAAATAATCAAGTTCTTCAACAAAATCTGAGACTATTCCCTGCATAACATTTTGCACAAGGAATTAAGAGTGTCACACAGCATTTCATGAAGATTACTGAGAATGTTCCTTAAAAGCAAAGAAATGGAAGAAACCCAACATTCCTCCTTCTTCTCAGGGAACAAACTTACTCCAAAAATTTTCATGAGATACTTTAGTTTCCCGGTCACCTTTTGCTAGACCAGTATACTACCAACAACTAACAATCCCTTCCTGTTAGTGCAGTACTAGTGCCCACCAGAACAATGTACTCCCCAGTGCCTTACAGGCACTCAGTGGTCATCTGCCTCACATCCTGGAAAAGCAGAGAGGTGGTGTATTCTAATGCACACACTTCAAATTCACATAAATACTGAAAAAATGTTAAGACATGAGAGCAGATGGCTGATGATGACATAACTAAAACAGGGAAGCAAGGTTGTCTTCTCATTTTTCAGTGACTTGTTCCACAAATACACTTGAAGTCAGAATTGAAGAAAACTAAATGCTTGCAGTCATTTGGTACTGGCCAAATACAGTTTGGTGATACGGATTCAAGAGAAAATTTCACATAGTAGTTGAAACACTTTACATTTAGGATCTGGAGTTCTTTGATACGACTGGGTTTGGCAGAAACCTCATTAAAACAGTGCTTGTCCTTCTCTGCCGTGCCTTCTTCCTTCTTAGTGACTCATGTTCTCCAGATAAAAGTTTGTTTGCTTGTTTTTATATTGGCACCATAATGGCTCTAATAAGGTAGATGCGTGACATAGTCACATCTTGTAGTAAGTATTCTACTTGTGTATTATATTCAAGAATATTCTAATATAAGTAGACTTGTGAATGTGACCTGCTAATTACATATTCACATTCAAGTAACAGATGTGATTTATTTATAAAACTCACCAGAAAGTCCTTGTATGCTTCTTTGTGTGGAAGCTGTTCCTGATGCTGTAGTTTTGGGGTTTTTTGGAGGGTTTTGGTTTTTTGGATTTTTTTGTTTGTTTGGTGGTGGGATTTTTTTGACAAAAGGCTTATAGTTTATTCATGCTTTCTGTAGAGCTTAATCATTGGATCTCTTGCTGGCATTGGCAAAACCACTGAAGTACTTGTCTCTTCCTGTTCCAGAAGAACAACTTAGCAGGAAGATGATTTGATGTTCTGCGACAAGGTATATCCTTCAGCACCATTTATCTGCTCTTCTAGATCATTTACGACCCATGGGAAGGCGACATGGCATTTAAATCATGCAGAGGATATTCCTGTTAATAAGCTGAGTTTGTTGCCAGAACTTTGATGACTGCTTCAAAAACTGAAGTGCTTAGGGATATCATTTAGTAGTGTACAGGTACAGTTAGACTTAAGATCAAAGATCTTTTCCAACCAGGGGATTCTATGATTCTGTGTTCACAGCTTACAATATTCTTAAAATCTCTTCATGTAAAATGAAGACATTCCCAAGTACAATCTCCATTTTACACTTAAGTAAAAAAGCATTCCTTAACATTCTCATGCTTGATGTGTTGCTAGGACTAAGAGAAAATAAGAAAGAGGCTATTAGAAAAAACCCTTCTCTTTTCAGCCTTTAAACCTTCCACACATGTGTTGGAAAGTGAACAGGGAATCAGAAGTGTCTTTAAACTACTAAGTTTCTTATCTTTAAGAAAACTACCCACTAAAATTCACTGAACTGTGATCTATTTCCAGCCTGAATTTTCATCTGCTAATTCTACGCTGCTCTGAATGGAAGCAGCAAATCAGCAAAGTAGCACTCCAGAAGAGCTAAAACACAGAAACTAGAGCTCTGAAGAAATAATGTGGGAAATGGATTTTTATTATTTTCAGAAGCATAAGGAAAAAGTAATCAGTGCAGGATCATTCTTTTTCCAGACAGTTAAGTGGAGGTGCCAGCCAACCTCAAAACCCTTATGTTGCTGCAGGGCAGTAACAGAGTGTGCCAGGGATGGCATTGCCATGGAGATGCAAACCAGAAGTATTGAATTCAGTGAATAACCATGAAGAAGAATGGGAGAAGAAGAAATGTGGATAACATACTGGAAAAGAAGTAGATCCAGGTACTGTCCTCCTCAGAGTGTTCAGAAGGGTCTGAGTAGCTGCCAGTTCCAGTGCTGGCCTTGAACCCCTTCAGTTTTCTAAGCAGACCCTTGTGCAAAGCTCAACACATGAACAGAAACCTGTCTTTTCCCAGCATTATGTTTCTGTCACGACACATCTCCTTTCCAAGCTTCTATTCAGACTCAAGAAAGTGTTAGTTCCTTCTTTTCAGTGCATTGCTACTGACAGTTCAGGAAATGGAACTGTTGGTGGTTTCCTGGGACATGGACAGCTGCAGCAACTGCAGAGAGCTAACATGCCATTTTCATTACCTCTACACAGAACCATATCACATATAGAAGAAGAGGTAGAGGAAGCAAAGCAAGAGGGAAGTTTGCAGGCAGCAGCAACATCCACTGATGAGCCTCTCTGAATTTTATTTTGTGAATAAATGTCAATAGCTACACCATGACTGATAATTAAAAACAAATCTAAAAATTATTTTTCTAGCAATGAACAGGTCTGGCTACACTCTTCCCTGCTGTTCAGCAACTACAAGGTTCAACACAAAGAAACCCCCAAGAGTACCCCTTTAGCTCAGGAACCAAGAGTCAAGGGAAGAGACAAAGACAGGTGTAGAACATGTTCTAACCTGTCACGGTAAGACAAGGCTCAACTCAGTTGCTTCAGTCAGTATGAGTGCACGCATGTTCAAATAGAGATGTTGTCTTACCCTCAGAAAATGTTGTTGTGCAAGGGTGAACAGCAAATTAACATAAAGTTTCTGGTGAAAATGAAGAAATCTGTGATGGAAACTTTTCAGTTACTGACTGAGGTTTACAGTGAAGAAATCACAAAGATCCAGTCCATGCTCAAAGTTACTCATTTTTTTTGTCTTTAGAAGATGTGAAAGCAAAAATGACAGAGATCCTCAAACACCCTTTCAGAAAGTGATGTCCAGAATTGCTTTGAGAGCTAGCATCATTGTGTGCAGCTGTGTGTCAACTCAGAAGGGAACTATTTTGAAGGTGATTGTAGTGGATATTCTTAATTAGTTAAATAAAGAGCTAGAAGTGCAGTCTCAGGGGTTTTTGTGTTGGACCTTATATATGGAGTGTTTAACTTGTTTGTCTGAATATTTACTGTCTATTAATCTATGAGAAAACAGTTATGCCAAAAAAAAATTACTGAAGTGTTTTAAAGCACTTGCACTCTCCTGCAGTTTCTGAAGAGCAGTATACGCAGTAAGCACCTAGTTGCATTTATTTTCATTTTCAACTTGTCAGATAAACCAAAATTTACTACAGTTGTGATACACAGAACTAAGGAGGCACAAATACCACAAGCAGATTAGCAACTCCCCTATTAAAAAAATGCCATAAACACTTTTAAATCTTGTAACTTGTCAGCATTGAAATGCTGCACTACATTTCTCTGAATATCTCCTTTGCAAGAGAAAGCCATTCACCTAACTTTTCCTAGATGTTGTGCAGATGACAGAAGGTTAGATGAGTCGGAATATTGATTCCAACAGAATTTGAACTTTGTACTATCTTCCCTATAGCTTTTCCAGTTTGTGCATTACCACCATTCTGAATATGCTAAAAATCCAGTGTGCTGTGTGGTTCCATGTTGTCCCCACGGGCTGTCAACACAGCATTAGTTGTGATAGAAAAGGACAGGCTGGCTCTTCCAAAGCACAGTGAGCATCTACCCTCTAATAGTGTTATTGATAACATTTCTCCTGTTGTTGATAAGGATTAAGAATCTGTGTTGTTTGTACATGAAAAATACCTCACCTTTTTAGAACCCAAACACTGTGCACCCCAAATGTTGTATGCAGGAACCTTTACCTGTAGCCTGTCCAGGCCTGAAGAAGATTGTATTAGACTCCTTTGCAGCTAACATGTTCTCTGCTCTTCAGGGGTGAGAAAGAATGGAGGCAACATCACAAGTGAGTCATCTGTGGCCCTAGCAATTATGAAATGTCATTCTCTCATCCTAACTACTCTCCGTTCTATTCCTGATGCTCCAGTTCCAGCTATATAACAGCTATATCAGCCATCAGCAAGCAGTACTAATATCCACAAGACACTCTGCTGACACTAGGCTGGCCACCTACAGACTGAACATTCTCAGCATCCAGAGAGGGGCAATAACACGCTTTCCACCAAATGAGCTCTTTCAGCCAGATACAGAGGCAAGGGCATGGACAATGCCCTACTCCTAACAAGTTGCCTTCCTTATGCAGAAATCCTGAAGTCCACACAGGTCAACCCATATCTGCACTAAGAAGCCACCCTGACACAATCATCATAGCTAGTTGCTCATGCCAGAAATTCTGGTGTGTGTACAGAAGTAGAGCTTCAGTTGCAGCATTCACCTTGTCTTCCAAATCAGTCCTGTATGGTTTTCTTCATGTCTTATGTGTCCAACATGATGATAAATTTTGGTAATTCTTGAGTTTCCCTGCATCCACTTCTGAGACAGAAGCTACACTATCAAAAGAGACTTCTCCAAAGGGACATAAGAATGATTGTAAACATCCAAAACTGGGACATATTTTGAGCTACCAGGAGATGGTAAACCAAAACAGTTTCTGTCTTGGGGGTTGGTAATGAGAAACAAACTGTCCTACAGAGATTAATTCATGGCAAGAGTCCATTTCCTATGGTGTGTGGAACTCACGCTGGCATCCACAAATCCTGGCAGTACATACAAACACCAGTGAGCACTGTGCGGGTGTAGATAGCATGGACTTAGTACCATGTTACAAATGTTGGACAAAAAGGCATGCCACAGGCCACGTGACAAAATTGTGTATGAAAATAATAAATGAAAACTTACTGTATTGTTTTACAGCTAGAAAGATCCATGGTAGTAGGTAACCTCACGGCTGTTCTGGAGCTTACTGAATTCTCAGCTAAGGAGTAACAGCTGTCTTCAGATGGCTATGAACAATAAAACCAGATTACTTAATTAGAGCAAGCTTATTTTCTACTATAAACAGGTTTGCTGTAAGTCCAGAGTCACTGAGGTGTGTGTACATACAGCTGTACAGGGTAGTTGGCAGGACCTTCTCTGACTGTGTACAAAGCTGGTGCCTTTAATCAAAATGCTAAAATATCACTTTTCAAATAAACGAAATCTAGAAGACCCCCTAAAAATGATTTTCACACGGAAACTTCATATCTGAAAGTTGAGACAGCCAGCAATTACGAGACATTTTTTCAAACACAGTCAGCATGAGTTTAACAGTTCACACCATGTCAGTGATCTATCAATTCCACTGAAGCTAATACGGGACCTTTCTTGAAAATCATGCAGTGGAATAATGAAGTGCTTTCAAACAGCACTGTTTGTTGACTTGTTTTTTTTAAAAAAAATTAGAACTCCAAACACGTATTAGACAGTAATATTACTTTTCTTTTTACCTGAACACATGCTTCTTTCTTAGTCACAAGAGATACTACAGAATTTTCAGGACAGGTCAGGGCTTGGGGGGGTTGTAAAATGGCAGGTCTAAGAACACTCCGCAATTGACTTTGTGACAAGGATCCTTGGAAAAAACAAAGGCAAAATATTTAAAGACATTTTTTTTCTTCACATTATCGATAGTCATCTGAATGTGAGATGTCAGTGTGCCCAGATGGCCAACAAGGCCAACAGCATCCTAGCTTGTGACCAGCAGGACCAGGCAAGTGATTGACCCCCAGTACTCAGCACCAGCAAGTCTACACCCCAAATCTTTTGTTCAGTTTTGCGTCCCTCACCACAAGACAGACAATGAGGGGCTGAAGCGTGTCCAGAGAGGAGCAACAAAGCTGGTGAAGGGGCTGTTCTTATGAGGAGCAGCAGAGGGAACTGGGATTGTTTGGAGAAAAAGATAATGAGGAGAGACATTATCACTCTCTACAAGTCCTTGAAAGGAGGTTGTATCCAGTCTGTGCTGGTCTCTTCTCTCAAGCAGTAAGTGACAGGATGGGATGAAATGGCCTCACAATGTTTCAGGAGAGGTTTAGAGAGGATATTAGGAAAAATTTCTTCACTGAAAGGGTTGTCAAGAACTGTAAAAGGCTGCCCAGGGAAGTGGCAGACTTGCCATCCCTGTAGGTATTCAGCAGACGTATAAATATGGTATTTTGGGACAGGTTTTAGTGGTGGAGTTGGCAATGTTAGGTTTATGGCTGGTCTTGATGATCTTATATAATTTTTCCAACCTAAACATTTCTGTGATTCTGTGATATAATTCATACCTATATGTCTTGCTGCTTTAAATGAAAGTGTCAAAGCATATTTAAATTGCTGTTATTGTTTACTTGCTACATATTCTAATAAATTGTAATCCCTTCTAAACTAGAGAACCCTGTAATGACACCACCCCCTTATCCTATCAGAATAAAAAGGTAATGAGTTACATACATAAATATACATATTTATATATATAAAATACATTTGTATTTCTATATTTAACTATATATTTAACTATATATTTATATTTAATGCTTGTGTTAAATCTGTCTTCTGATATTTCAGATTTAATGGTGCACCTGCAGACACCAAGAGGGTTCTTCGTTGCTTTCTCCAGGAGCAGCGTTATTCAGTTAGAAATGTGAAATGTTACTATTCAAGGTTATATTCAATCCACTCAGAAGAAGTAGTCAAGGCACAGGCTCAGAACAGAGCTCACACAGTATTTGCACTGTCAAACAAATAACTTAGGAATTTCATAAAAATACTTAGCGTATTATACAGCACAGAAAGGACTTGTCATTTTTATGCCTTATGTATCTGTTAAGATCATCTTTGTGGAATAAATAATACAATAACAGTTACCTTCTTTTGAACTTTTGATCAAGTCAGTGTTTCTCTGAAGAAGGGCTGAGGTCATGAATATGTTATTCTTTGTTACTACAGAACAAGGAATTAAAAATTTAGTAATGAGTAATGCAAACTTCTATTATTAATTCATGTTTCTGTAAACCCTTCCTATTCTGGTAGTACCTGATCAATATTCCAACCTATCCATCTAAATCAGATCTCTGAGATAAATATTACTACCTCCATACCAAAACAAGAGCCAGAAAGTGATGGCAACCATGTACCATATCCTGTAAAATGAGATAACTGACGCTTTACATACAATCACAACTTTTCATTGCAGAAAGAGTTTTAAGTGGGAAAATACTTCCAGGGTCACTAGTTAGGTGGAAGACAGGCTCCTAGGACAGAAAAACATATTCCTGTAGGACCTATCACTATTAAATTGCAAGCAAACCGATTAATGTAAATTCCTTAATTCCGTTCTATTTTTTTTCAAGTATGATTTATACCACACTTGCTTGTTTTCTTGTTTGCAAATTATTCAAAGATTCCACCCCAGCACTGCAGGACTCCCTAATAACAAATACAAAGAACATTTCTTGTATTCAACTGCTGGTCCTCCTACTAAAACATTCCTTCATCCTGTCAAAATACCAGCCTAGTCCAATGCACTGCAGCACTGGCCTGTAGAAAACACACAGACATACACCTCTCTATTTTAGCTAATATCTGCTTTCCTACATAAATATTTATTGGCTTTATTATTTTTTAAATTACCTGGCTGGGAAGGAGGGAAGGTAGGAAGGACGGTAAAGGAAGATGATCTCCCTCTTTTCTGAATAAGAGTTGGACCTGAAAGAATAAAAAGCTGAAATTATCATTTGTTTGGAGAAAAAAAAAATATTCATTTTCAGGTTAGCCTATTTGATGTCATGCTTTCATTTGCAGCAGAATAAATTATCACCTGCTAACTACCAGCTTCTTGAAGTAGTCTGTTAGGTTATGCCTGTACTACTGAATTGGAAGCGTCTCTGAGGCCAGTGGGCACAGCCTGGCTCAGACACACTGCTAATTGCTAGCCCACTCTGTCACAGTCCTCCCCTGGAGACTGGCAGCTGGAAAGGTTCACAACATAGCCAGGGAGTGGACTATCTGTTAAGTAGCATGGACAATCAAGAGGCCAAACACTCAAGATTCCTCCTGCATCCTGCTTTATTTTTATGGCAGTCATACCCTTAAATTTCTACTACACCTGTGATTCCTCTGTGTTTGGTCTCAGTATAATTTCCAGAGAAAATCCAACTCAGCTTATCTTAAATCCTTTTAGCTACATTGGGATTTGTCACAGGACTATGTAAAACAAAATATAATGTACACATATTAATGCCTAAATTTGGTAGTAACTTTCTGGTTTGATCTGTATGTTAAAGAACCACTGTAAAATCCAGTCATCTATCCTCCCATACAGCAGCCTCAGTGTTCTGTATGCATTTCCCACACAGTCCTTAAGAGGCCTTCCAGGTCAGTTGTTGGCTGGATGGAAGGAGGGGCCCTTCTGCAAACTGCTTGGTATTTTCCAGGATTGCTCAGGGAACACTTGATCTCTTACACAAACCAGGGCGCTTCATTCCTTTCCAGCCCTCCTTGAGTGTGTGAGCAATTCAAGGAAGCAATATGTTAGTTACAGATTTTTCATGGCTTTATGTAATATGTAAATATTGAAAAATATCTTTTTTTTTCCTAAAAAGGGATTTTTTTTGGAAAATAACAGCAAGTTTCTATCAGTGTTTAATTTTTCATGACTTGCAGCATTTCTACAGCGTAGAAATGTTTCTTAGACTGGAAAATTCCCTCTCTTTTTAACCATATGAGCATACAAGACTACAATAATTAAAACATGACTGGAGCTAAACACCATACCTATATTAGACCAAGAGTCAGACTTCTGGAAAGTAAAAGATGATGATCTTGCACGTTTCCTGGAACAACTAATGACATCTAGAGGAAAGTAAATATAATGTTTTGCAGGAAGAGATTGGCAGGAGATTTCAGCACAAAGCTATGAAACAGAATTAATACCTGAACATGATGCATTCTAGGAATGACTTACAGAACAGTTTTAAGGCAGTACCTAAGAGCATATGGGCTTCAGAATCTCAGTCAACACCTGGTACAAAGCCTTAGGGAGTCTTCTTTATTTCTACTAAGTTCAGGGAAGCTAAATGAAGCACTTACAATTCATTCAGAGCCCACAGGATCAGAAGACATTAAGGCTGATTAATTCCATTATAATATATCCAATACAAACAGAAAGGGGCAGCCAGGAGCTCATAGAGATGTTGAATATACTTGGCCACTTTTCAGGGCTTCTGAAGCTTGGTGTTCAGGTAAATATGAGAGGCTAGATTGAATGGACATAGGTATTAAGACACAGTAGATGGCTCTACAACCACATAGTCTTAGACCACTAACAGCGATTTGTTCCTGTTCATACAAAGTAAGGGACCAGACACTATTTTTCACAGGCAACAGTCAGACCAATGAACAGTCAAGTGTATTATCATACTGTTTCAAATGAGGTGGTTATTACCATTTTCAGCTTTGCAAACTGGGTCTTCTGCAGGCCGCTGGAAAAAAAATATGTGTGTAAAGGTCAAGGAGAATATAACAGTCATTTTCTAGACCAGGACACAAAGTATTTAAATCCACATTTATGCATTAAAAGCAGTCTTGTTTCTAGTTTCTACTTTTCCTTGCTCTATTTTGAGATGATGTATTGCAAACTTTACCCTGGGAAAAAATTCTTCACTACTGCTAGGATCATGATCTACAGATTCTTCATTTCTCAGCATTCTTTATCAAATATGAAAAGATAATAAGCTTTTTACCTTCAAAGGATGGTCCTTCTTTCCAAAAACAAATGTTGGTTGGGCAAGCATTGACCTACCTGTAACAGAGAAGTGATCATTTTTAATAATACTTCTATAATAGCACTTCTCAGCTACAGTTCTTGAAGTAACGTGTAGTAACAAACAGGACTTCATTTTTTTTTCTCACAAAGGATGAAAATATAGACCTGTAGTGATATACAGTACAGTACATAAATGAAAAAAACCAAACCCAAAGCTAGAGTTCACAAATCCCACTGTGAATTTTGCCTAACCAGATGCCAAAGGTTTTGGCCTCAATTTTTTTTTTTTACACTTCTAGTTAAAAAGAACAAAAAAGTGCTTTCAGTCCTAACAAATAACATCTGCTATCCTTTAGGAACAGCAGTAAATTGCAGTTTTGATTCTCAGACAAGCACAAGGATGTGAATTGCAAAATGATTCCATAAGGAAAGCAAGGAAATATGTTACACTTGGCTTTGCATCTGCATTCACATTTCTCATTCTTTAGGCTTGAGCTAAGCAAACACCTACTGTCAGTTTTACTGAGTGAGTATGATATATAAACAAATGAAGTTGTGTAAAGCAAACTGTATTCTCAGACATACCTCTGCATTTTTTAGGTATGAATGAAAAATCTTTGGATCGACGTTTGGGTTTTTGTTGTTGTTGTTGTTTCTTTGTCCTATTTCTTCAATGAAACATATTTCAGCATATATTTGCCTCACACCAAATTTTATCTCAATTTTGATTTCATACTTCTATATATTACATGAATTCTTCAGACTTTGCTAAGAGTGAGATACTCCGCAGCTCTAATGGACTAACTTCAGTTGTCAGTGTGAAAGCAGAAGTTTTCACCAGTACCACTGATTAATGATACATTTATTATGCCGATAAATGGAACAATTAAATATCAAAGAAGCAGAGACAAATAGATTATTTTAGACTACTACATACAGAATTCACCCTGTTCTTCCTTGAGATGTCTGTAACACACATTTAATAGAAACAATCACCATCTGAGAATAAGCATCTTTTATTTGTGGGAGATTATAAATAGAGACCTGAATCATAAAGCACAGAATATTTTGGTTTGGAAGGGACTGTAAAGATCATCTAGTTTCAACTGTGATACCACAGACAGGGAGACTTCCCACAACATCAGATTGCTCACATCCAGCTTGGCTTTGAACACTTCTGGGACAAGGCATCCACAACTTCCCTGGGCAGCCTGCTGAAGTGTCTCACTCTCCTCACAGTGTAGAATTTCTTCCTGATATCTAACCTAAATCTACCTCTTCCAGTTTAAAGCCATTATCCCTTGACCTGTCAATACATGGCCCTCCCCAGCTTTCTTGTAGCTCCCTTTAGGTACCGGAAGGCCACAATAATGTCCCCCTAGAGCCTTTTCTCCTCCAGGCTGAACAACCCCAACTCTCTCAGTCTGTCTTCACAGGGGAGGTGCTCCTTCCCTCTGATTATTTTTGTAGCTCTCCTCTGGACCTGCACCAGCAGGGCCATGTCCTTCCTGTAACAAGGACTCTGAATGCAGTACTCCAGGTAGGGTCTCACAAGAGTCAAAACAGGGAAAATCACTTCTCTTGAGCTGCTGGTCATGTTTCTTTTAAAGCAGCCCAGGATACTGTTAATATTCTGGGCTGTGATCGCACATTGCTGGGTCACATTTTGCTTCTCATCCACCAACACTCCCAAGTCCGCCCCAGGGCTACTCTCAATCTGTTCTCTACCCAGCTCGTATTTGTGCTTGGGATTGCCTCAACCCAGGTGTAGGACCTTGTACCTGACCTTGTTGAACCTGATGAGGTCTGCACAGGATCCCTTCTCAAGCCTGTCAGGGTCACTCCGGATGGCATCTCATCCCTCCAGTGTGTTGACCACTGGAGGTTTGGTGTCATCAGCAAACTTGCTGAGGGTGCACTCAATCCCACTGTCCACATCAATGACAAAGATGCTAAACACCACCAGTCCTCATACCAACCTCTGACAAACACCATTTCTGAGTGGTTGTCACTTGGACACAGATTCTTTGAGTGCAACGATCCAGCCAATTCTTTATGCAATGAGTGGTCCAGCTGTCAAACCCATGTCTCCCCAACACAGAGAAAATAATGTCATGTGGGACAGTGTTGAACGCCTTGCACAATGTAGGTGGAGGACATCAGTTCCTCTTCCCATATGCACCAACCCTGTAGCCCTGTTGCAGAAAGCAATACAATTTATCAGGCATGATTTGCTCTTAATGAACCTATGCTGGCTGTCACCAATCACCTCCTTATTTCGCACGTGCCTTAGCAGAGTTTCCAGGATGATCTGCTCCATGATCTTGCCAGATGCAGAGGTGAGACTGACTGCCCTGTAGTTTCTCAGGACTTCCTTTTTTTCCTTTTCTAAAAACAGGGGTTATGTTTCCCCTCTTCCAGTCAGAAGGAACTTCACCAGACTGCCACTGCATGTATTTTTCTCCACAGATGATAAGGACAGACCAGGATAACTAATGAGCTCTATGTCTGCCCTTTAGCCAGAGAAATCCCACACTTGTTATCTTGTTAACTGACACTTGTCAGAGTACATTTTACGTGCACTCTATTTTTATAACACTGGCTTCCTCTGTTACCTGCTCAAAAAAAAAGTCCACATGGAATTACACAGATCATTATTTTATCTTTGCTTGAACACTTACCTGTGACCAAACCACTCTAGCACTGCTGTGGCTCACTCAAAGGTTTAATAAAGCAAACATAAACCTATCATGGATAAGGTAAAATTACTAAATAAATACATGTTCAACAATCAAGAAAAATTTAAACATTGTTAAAATACATGCTGCATATATGTAAACAGGGACAAGAAGCATGAAATTATTACTCAAACCCAGTGATACACAAACACAGCAGTAATAACTAACACATTTCTGCTGTTGCTGAATTTAATTTTACATTTACTCAGGCATTATGTGTGTGCAAAGTATTGAATTTAGCAAATTTGACAGGCTTTGCAATGGTTTGGTTTGTCCTTAATAGGAAAAGCAGTAAAAAAGTTCACATTGTTCAACTTAAAAAAAAAAAAAAAAAAAAAAAAAAAAAAGATAACTCTCTGTCACTGAAAGCTGAAGAAAATTTCCATAATCTGGTTATAACTGAGGGTCTACGGTATGGCATGAGTTGTAGCAATTCCACTTCTATTCACTGGAGGGGAGTAACACACATAAATGATAGTATTTCACTGAAATACAAGGTCTGACACACACAAAAAAGAGACTAGCTGTACAGCTCAGAACTAAGAATAAGAAAGGAGAGACAAAGAAATGGTTGTATGGCATATTCTAACCTGTCACAGTGAGACAAGGCTCTACTCAATCTCCTCCCTCAGTGCACATGCATTCGTGTTCAAACAGAGGCATTTTCTTACCCTCAGTCAGTAAAAGTTGGTGTGCAAGGGTGAACTCTGAGTTGACATCAAGATGACATGCCAACCCACAATGCTTTGTCTGTGAAGCAGAATTTAGCTCGTAAGGACATCACTGCGCTTGAGCACCCTCTCAGCTTTGGTGCTCAAAGGAACCCATTTTAGGTGGCTGAAGATGTGAAAGCAAAACTTATGGAGATCCTCAAGAGCCTTTCAGAAAATCGCATCTGGGATTGCACTGAATATTAGCAGCACTGTATGCAGCTGTGTGTAAACTCAGAATGGAAATATTCTGATGGCAATCAGAATAAATTTTCTTAATTTGTTAAATAAAATTAATTACAAGCACAGCCTCAGGTATTTTTTGTGAAGGACTTTGTACATTTTAGAACTAGTAGGCTTTTTCCTATATCTTTTCTTTTTAAAGGGGACTTTTATTCTTATCAAATGCAAGTAAATTACAAAAATTAAAGCATGGCTACATAAACTTTTATATTCTCTACCATACCTCTCAAAGCTCAGAAGTCAGCAATATTTTTAAATGTATATTTACTAACGGAGGAACAGGTTCATCACTTCGCAAATCAATGTGATTCCAGTGAGCCAGTTTACTGAAGTTCATAACAGATTCTTATACCTTACGTGATTAATACAGGTTATTGTTTAGCAAGCTGATTACACAACTATTCTTTAGCAACAAGCAATCAATTAGTAACATGAATCTTGCGCTTTCTCATGAGAAACAGCTATGTGAACATTCTAGCTCAATAGACTACAATGTTACAACTCAAGGTCTACCAAAGAAAAGTTACTAGTGAGAAACAAGAGAAGCATTACAGCAGAACAATCGCTTAATGCTGTAAAAGAAACTTTGAGCCTGTATAACCCTTTGTATTTGTGATGTGTACATGTGAAACTATGCATACAAAGCTGCAAAGCCTTATCATAGAATCATAGAACAACCAGGTTGGAAGGGACCCATCGGATCTTCTAGTCCAACCATTCCTATCTAACACTAAACCAAGTCCCTCAAGACCTCATCCACCTGTGCCCCAAACACCTCCAGGGAAGGTGACTCAACCACCTCCCTGGGCAGCCTATTCCAATGCCCAATGACCATTTCTGTGAAGAACATCCTCCTAATCTCTAACCTAAATCTCCCATGGCAGAGCTTGAGGTCATTCCCTCTCATCCTGTCCCCTGGTACTTGGGAGATGAGGCCAGCTCCCTCCTCTCCACAACCTCCTTTCAGGTAGTTGGAGAGAGCAATGAGGTCTCCTCTCAGCCTCCTCTTCTCCAGGCTAAACAACCCCAGCTCTCTCAGCTGCTCCTCATAGGTTCTGTTCTCCAGCCCCTTCACCAACCTCGTCGCTCTTCTCTGGACTTGCTCCAGAGCCTCAACATCCTTCTTGTGGTGAGGGGCCCAGAACTAAGTTGTTCAGTACTTGGAGATACTCACTAAATGGCCTCTGGTCTGTAACCACCCATCGATTTACTATTCCAAAGCATGGAACTAATAAAGAGTAAATTGCAGTGAAAATGGAACTGACTTTCTATCAGAGTTAACTTTTGTGGGAGCTAAAATGATGTAGAAAGTTTGAAGGAATTACGAAAGTTCACTATAATATAAACAACAAGAAAATTCCAGTAACAGATTAAAATCCAGAAGTTTCTGAAGAAAAATTCTTAATTGGTCGATTACCAACAGAAATATGCAAAGCTAGGGTATAATCATACCTCTTAAAGACAAATATGCATATCTTGATACTGCAATAAATATAAAAGACGTATACCACCAACTGCTTTTGAGCCAAAGGGAAAAATTCCTTGCTGTCAGTAGATTTAATCAGAGTCTGCAGATGCCGTTCTGGTTATTTATTATTTTTACAGTTCTGTGCTGCCTGTACCCAAATCAAGAAAGCTTTTTTTTTGTAATTCCTCAAAAGTATTCCACATTGCTCATCAGTAAGATCCTCACTCATCAATCAGGCCACTCATAGCAGAGTTTTAAATATATATTTGTGTTAACTAGATATGCATCAGCTTCCAATTTTAAACTTAGAATCATAGAACAATCAGGCTCGAAGAGACCCACCGGATCAAGTCAAGATCATAGGACGTGGTTGGCAACAATCTTTTAGACTCTAGCAGAAGTAATTCTGATTCTTTCCGTTGACGTTAATAGAAGGTATCAGTGCCTTTTGGATGTTCACATTGCTCCTCAGTGTTAGTGATGGATGACTCACACTGGGATTTCTAGGTTCAGGAAACACTCATCTGCAGCCCTGTGCTTTCCGCTGTCCTAATCGATGGATAAAGCGAGTCTTATCGGAAAGATCTGCGTCTCCTCGAGGAAGGTGTGCAGAGTAGCTACCTTGTCTTACATTTATCCATATTTTGCAAAACCAAGAAGATATGACTGGCAAATGTGGCCAAAGCACAGAAAGTGCTGAATTCTGCACTAGTAACTTAGCAGAAAGATGCTAACTTGGTAAACACTGAGTGTACAATTCCACAAATTCTGCCTCTTCCTTAAGATACAGTTAAACTTTCATTATTGGGGAACATTTTCAACTTCCCTGGAGGTGTTTAAGGTGCGGGTGGACGAGGTGCTGAGGGACATGGTTTAGTGTTTGATGGGAATGGTTGGACTTGATGATCCGATGGGTCTCTTCCAACTTGGTGATTCTATGATTCACAGAAGAAATGAATGTGCCTGTGTAGGGAGAGGAGAAGCCTGTTTCCTCAAGTGGTCTTTCCAGTGGACGCGTCCACAGATTTAGTACTTTTTGATTAGCTTTAGAAAATTAACGAGATGCATCCCACCACTTCCAGGGAGGTGTGATGTCTTGACATGAAACATTTAAGTAAAGGTGCATTATTTGATAGGAATGGTTGGACTCTATGATCCGACGGGTCTCTTCCAACCTGGTGATTCTATGATTCTATGATTCTAAGTCCAATCGTTCCTATCAAACTTCTCGGATATTTAAGCACAAAATATTTGCAGCTGATCTTCACAGAAAAAGCAATACAAAATTACTTTTGTACATAAAACAAGGCCATGAAGAAGTTACCACAATTATGTCAACGTGTGAATTTTAACACTGGGAAGCAACTTTGCATTTCTCCCCTTCTTTTTCTGCCACTAAATTGCACCTGATTCTGTCCCAGAGAAAGCAGCAGCCAAAACTGAGGGCATGCAAACGCAGAGGGACTGGAGTGGTGTGGGCTGGGACCACCAAAGGGACAGTCATACACAGCCTGGCTAGTGTCTAGTTAAGAGTGGGACACTCCAGCATTCAGCAGCTTGGTACTTGTGGGTAAAAGACGCTGCGGGAAAAGATACCAGAGGAACCTGCCAAATGGGCTGCTTCTGTCTCCAAAGACTGCAATAATCCACCAGCCTCAGTCAAGAGTCCAGACAGAACCTGTCTGTCTGCCCATGAATAAACACCACAGATCAGACTCTCTTCCTCGCTACACTTCCCCTTGAAGCTGCTGAATTAGGGAGGCCTTGGTCTAATATTTGCTGCATTGCTTGGTCTAATGTTTGCTGCATTCAGAGTTCAAAATAAGCCTGGGAGAGACACTGGAAACATGCAGTTTCCTAGTCTAAGATCTGCATGGCTCACGGGCTCCAGCTTTCTGTCCTGTACAGAAGCACCATAAAACATGCTCTGACCAGAGCTTCCTGACATGGACGGCAACCGGATCTCAGACCTGGTGTCTTCTCTGCTCCATCCACTCATCCAGCGTGGGCATCCCCACCACACCGCTCTGCTCAGCACTCTGCCTAGCACTTGTATGGGAAGGATATTGGCACGTTACAGCCATTCATACACCCAGATGGAAATCACATTTATAAGAGTTCCATTTGGAAGAAACTACAGAGATGCAGTTTGGGGGAAATAATTGCTGGCTGATGCCTAAGCCTAGAAAGCACTGTTCAGAATGACACACAGCAGTAACGTAAAATTGCTCTCACTGGTTTTGCTGGTATCCCTAAAGCCAGGACTGTCCTTGAGGTGTATGGGTCCTTCAGCCTTTGCTGTGACACTCAACTCCACTTTGACGGCTATTGCTTTTTTTAAAGCTGTAGAAACTTAACAAAATAGATACACTAAAAAATAAGCCAGATGCTGATAGATTTGAAAACTGTAGAGTTATTATTATTGCTCCATCTTGTCCAGATAACATCTAAATGATCCTTAACCTTTGAGGATGCAAGACCAAATCTCTCTCCAATTTTCAGTCACATGCCTGATGTCATAAGTGGCTGACAGTGCGGAGGCTCTGATCTGAAGAATTCATGTTCTCACTGTAGTTCTTTATTTCTGACCTTTAAACAGTTATTTTTTACCCTTTCAGATTTCAAATGAAAATAAATTCTGTTGCACCTTCACTTGACAGAAGTCTGAAAACATTTTTACTTCATAGTCATGCCAAATACTTTCATAATTTTTTATGTGAATTTAGGAACTTATATCTACAAAATATACCAGTAGGAGGTTTTGTATACCTTAGGATGTCTGACTCCAGGGAAAGCTGTGAAGTGTCCATCAAATCTAAAAAATCAAACTTTTTAAATAAACATATTAAAGAGCTAAAATGTAGGCATCAGTTTGACCACAGTTCTTAACATATGAATCATGATTTTCTCCTCCAGACTTAGCAACGTGTACTGTTTTAGGGAATAAGTACAAAAACTGATTTTCTTATTCAAATTTGTGTTCTGTTCAAATCCATTTCATTGTCTAGTGATCATCTTTAGCTAAATATAACACTAAGCAACTATTTAAGGCATTAGGCTTTCTATGGTGTCAAATACCATCATCCATATACTTAAAATCTTGACTAGACAATACCTTCTTCAGGGGCTAGCCAGTCAGTGTTGAAGAAAACCACAGCTACTTTTCCAGTAAATTAACATAATACCTTATAAATATTTCACCCCAGAGCTTGCAGTAAGCAGGTTTTATTTTATCTGTCAATGAGTGCAAATAACCTCTTAGATGGCAGGATTCTGGTGTCTCCCTTGTTTCTTTCAACAGTTAAATACACATAATTTCTTTAAAGGCCTAATGCCAACCCACTAGATTTTGCCTGAGCTTCTACTGCTCCCACAACTTTAAATATTATTTGTATCGCGCCTTACAAGTAACTACCAGTCTTGCAATCAGATATTTCAGATTGTCTGACCTATAAAACGGAATCTTTCATGGAAAACCTGAAAAAGAACACCCAGTAGCTCCTAATAGCCAACAAAGATGTAATGCTGATAACAAAAGCTGGCTTGTAAAAATGTTACATTTTTCTCATAATTCCTTAAATTAAAATCACAACTTCTTTGCTTGTTCTAGCAAAGTCACTTGTACCTCACAGGTAAACTTTTAATTCTAAAACAGAAACTACAATTTACATTTCACATAGTAAAAAAAAAAATCTTAATCATGATTCCCAAATAATGTCACTGACTTACAAAACCTCTAAGTGGATCCAGCTTTCCCTCACAACATCCAAGTAACCATTACACAACACACAAAAACTACTACTTGAAAATTTATAAGTAGGTCATAATTTTATCCTGTGTCATGGTTTAACCTCAGCCAGCAACAAAGCATCAGACATTTGCTCACTCCACATCCCCATCAGGATGGCAGGAGGAGAATCAGACAGGTGAAAGTCAGACAGCTCCTGGGTTGAGATAATATCAGTTAATAATAACAACAGCAATTAAGAAATTAACAAAGATAAATAAATAAACCCCACGAAACACAAGTTGATTTAAATGAAAACAATTGTTCACCACCACCCTACTGTAGCCCAGCCAGTCCCCAAGCAGTGACCCCAGGTGCCAACCTTCCCTCCACCTCTAGGGGCCAAACATGATGTCTATGGCTTGGAATATCCCTTTGGCCAGTTGGGGTCAGTTGTCTTTTCTGTCTCTCCTAACAACTTTTTGTGCAGCCCTAGCCTCATCGCTGGCAGAGCAGGCAGCCCAAGGAGCAGAAAAGGTCTTCACGCTGTGTGAGCACTGCTCAGCAATAACTAAGATTTCCTATTATCAACAGTGTTTTCAACAGAATTCCAAAACATAGCCCCACATCAGCTATTTTGAGGAAAATTAAGGCTATCTCAGCCAAACCCAGCACGCTGTATCAAGATATATATATATAAAGGAGACCTTTGCCTCTGTCGCTCTAAAAACTCTAAACCAAAATATTGTGGCTATATGCATGAAAAAAAAAAAGACGGCAATAATGGACTAACATGTAAGAGGAAGCCATGGATCCAGAAATTAGTGTAATTCCATTCAAAGAAAGATTCAGAATTAAACTACGTAATAATATAACCATTTTTTGTTCATTATGCTGTTAAAAAACCCACAGAAAAGTGCCTGTATTTAGATAATAAAAGCACAACAAGGCATAAGAGAAATACATATAGTGAAAATATACAGTATGATAAATTTGTAAACTACTTACCCAATCTCAGACTCATGTTTAAGTACTGTTTCTGGGGTTTGATACAAAAAGACATTTGTTTGTATTTCCAGAGATGGATGTTTGTGTTTCCAGAGGTGAAAAAATAGTAAAACTTTTCTGGCTAAGAACAGGATTTGCCAAACCTGCAGTTGAGGCTCACTTTCTGTTTTCTGTTCACTGAACTTTGCAACACAGAGTCCTTCACAGCCAAGCAAGAGTGCAACAAGGCTGCCAGCCAGCATCCCAGGGCCCCCAGTGACCTCACTACATAAGCCAGGCTTTCCTCTGCCAACACTCATCTAAGGGAGAGGGCACAGGCAAAACAGGGATGCCTCAGCACAATACATTAGGGACCTAACATAATGAAATTGACCAGCACTCAGGTGTATAGAAAAAGCTTTTCACATTGCTGAGTAACAGCTCTGTTTCTGAAAGCACTAAGCAGATGTCAACTCCACTGGAATTCAAACGCATAGCTGGTTGCTCAGGACCTCTGAAAAATCAGGTCACTTACTTAAGACTCTAAATATGGACCTGGAAACCTACTTTCAGACTTCTATTTGTTATCCTTCACACTTTTGACTTCTTATGGAGAGTAGTCAGCACTCCTTAGGGTCCTTAAAAATTAAGATCGGTATTAAAGCCAAGATTTTTGAGAAAGCCATTAATTTTTTTTGAGAAACAATGTTGTCGATAACTTTATTTCTAGAGAATTTGAGCATATACAATGGATATTTGGCCACCTGGCCATGCTTGCACATAAATGACTGTACTTCACTGGCCCATGGAGAGATTGCTGAACACAGCACAGCACACAGTTCAAACACCCCATATTAAATGCAAAGTATATATTCCTCATCTTTAGTTCAGACAGTATCCTGTAAATACAGTTTGGGGAGCTGATAAATGATTTCCCACTCCCACATCCCAGTTTGGATCAACAGAGAGTACATCATCAAGCAGTGATCTGCCATTTTGTTGTACTCCGAAAGAGGAAAAGTTCATCCAACTGACTATTGTGAAATAAAACTGGAAGGATTTGTCCTAGGACAGTTCTACTGTACTGTTAAGACTTCAATTCTGCACATTCTTTGATATTCAGATACTTCATAGCTCCCATAAATCATGTCTCCGGCATCAATGATGCCAGAGAAGACAGCAAGGATTCTTCTTATGGGCATAGTTGTGCAGAATCAGGCTCTGCCTATTGAAGGCATGTTCACCCTCTCTTCAGTCACTCTCCTCTAAATAGTGTGGAAAGGGTTCTTTTACACAATGATTCCATCTACTACTCCTAGCTTCCACTGCGGGTTCAATGCCATACGAGATCTAAAAATTAACATACTTCTTTTCAACCATGGAAACTGAGCCTGCAAACGTGTTTAAAAATACAGCACATGTCACACCCATTCAACTTGGTACAGCATAGTCCTTGTCTTTATGTGAGCAAGACATAAATAGGCATTAAAGCCACCCCCTCACACCAATACTTCAACATGATCTCTGTGAGCTGGTTTTATTTCAAACACTAGAGTGAAGAAAATATTTTTGGGGCTGTCATCACTACAATGTAATTCTACCAGTGATGCAACGCCAGGAGTGACAGTGTCACTAGACTAGTAGGACTGTGACAAAGTATGCAACCAAAAATTGTTTTATAAACATGGAAACTTCCAACATCCCAGCAACTTTTATCTGTCATAAAAGCCTGTAAAATACCCATTGTAAGTGCAATTAAATCCTGAGGCATATAAAGCTTTACCATTTTCAGGCTACTGTACCAATATTCAATTTAATAAATCCCTACAAATTAGCCAAGAAGTAAAAATCTGGGGGGGGGGGGGGGGGGGGGGCGTGTGTGTGCAGAAATCAAACTGTAAAAGTAATAAGGGTATGATCCAAAACCACACACATCCTTAAATTTTAGGCATGCAAGTAAATTGGATACTTTGTGCTGAACACGTAAGCACAAACTGAAAGGATGGTTGACTGATAAATTAGCCCAACTCTAACCTGTATCAGTCACAGCATCAGGTTTAGACCTTGAAAGCAAATGCTTTCTCTTGCTGTTTTGGGTTTGTTCACCAACCTAAGCTGTAGAAAATGTTTGGCGGTATTAGTATCAGCAACATTTTTTATGCATCCTTTTAAAATAATGTTACTATCACAATTTGGGTATGTCATTCTCAGTTCTTGGCCCTCATAGAATCAAAGAATCATAGAATAACCAGGTTGGAAGAGACCCACAGGATCATCAAGTCCAACCATTCCTATCAAACACTAAGCCATGTCCCTCAGCACCTCGTCCACCCGTCCCTTAAACACCTCCAGGGAAGGTGCATCAACAATCTCCCTGGGCAGCCTCTGCCAGTGCCCAATCCCCCTTTCTTTGAAAATTTTTTTCCTAATATCCAGCCTAAATCTCCCCTGGCGGAGCTTGAGGTCATTCCCTCTCATCCCATCACCTACCACTTGGGAGAAGAGCCCAGATCCCTACTCTCCACAACCTCCTCTCAGGTAGCTGCAGAGAGCAATGAGGTCTCCTCTCAGCCTCCTCTTCTCCAGGATAAACACCTCCAACTCTCTCAGACGTTCCTCGGAAGGCCTCTTCTCCAGCCCCTTCACCAGCTTCATTGCTCTTCTCTGGACTCGCTCCAGAGCATCAACATCTTTCTTGTGCTGAGGGGCCCAGAACTGAACACAGGATTCGAGGAGCAGTCTCACCAGTGTCGAGTTCAGAGGGAGAATAACCTCCCTGGACCTGCTGGTCACACCATTCCTGATCCAAGCCAGGATGCCATTGGCCTTCTTGGCCACCTGGGCACACTGCTGGCTCATGTTCAGTCACTGTCAACCAACACCCCCAGGTCCTCCTCCTTCAGGCAGCTTTCTAGACAGACTTCTCCTAGTCTGGATCTGCACATGGTTGTTGTGCCCCAAGTGCATGACCTGGCATTTGGCCTTGTTAAACCTCATGGCATTGGTCTCTGCCCAGTGGTCCAGCCTGTTCAGATCCTTTTGGAGCCTCCCGACTCTCCAGCAGATCCAGCTCCTACCCAGCTTAGTGTCATCTGCAAACTTGCTCAGGGACCACTCGATGCCTTCATCCAGGTCATTGATAAAGACATTGAACAGGGTTGGACCCAGCACTGAGCCCTGGGGAACCCCACTTGTCACTGGCCTCCAGCTGGAGTTCACTCCATTTCCCACCACTCTCTGGGCCCTCCAGCCAACCAGTTTTCCACCCAGGAGACTGTGCGCCTGTCCAGGCCAGAGGTGACAGTTTCTGTAGCAGAATGTAAAGCTGCAGAAAGTTTAGCCAGTTCCAGGGGAGTAAATGCTCTTAGGAGCTCACAGGGACGGCTCTGGAATGTCCTGCAAGCGAACCCCCAAGCCACACACCGCCTGGGAACGTCTTTTCCTTGCCTAAAATGCAATCCTTGGAGGATTGTCACTAACAGCTTGTGCTGAAGAAACTGGGACCAGCCAAGCGTTTGCTTCGTGCCACCTCCCGCTCCCCAACCAGCCTCCTCGCTGAATCACAGAATCACAGAATCACCAGGTTGGAAGAGACCCACTGGATCATCGAGTCCAACCATTCCTATCTAACACTAATCCATGTCCCTCAGCACCTCATCCACCCGTCCCTTAAACACCTCCCGGGAAGGGGACTCAACTCCCTCCCTGTTCCAGTGTCCAATGACCCTTTCCATGATTTTTTTTTTTCCTAATGTGCAGCCTAAACCTCCCCTGGTGGAGCTTGAGGCCATTCCCTCTCGTCCTGTCCCCTGTCCCTTGGGAGAAGAGCCCAGCTCCCTCCTCTCCACCACCTCCTCTCAGGGAGTTGGAGAGAGCAATGAGGTCTCCCCTCAGCCTCCTCTTCTCCAGGATAACCTCTCCCCCCGAGCTGAAGCAGCCGAACCCACCTGCGCAGCGCCTGGAGCCGCCGGGACAGCCTCTCCCTGCAGCCTCTGCCCCGACGCCCGCGGGTACAACCTCCGCTCCGCCCGCGGGGACCGGCCGCTGCCTCATCGCCAGCTCCTCGGAGCCACCTTTGTGTCTGTGTAAGTCACCCCACAGACAGCACCTATTATATAGCAGCCGCCCGTGCGCTACACAAACGCCGCTACCCCCATGCGCTCTCCCTCGGCAGCCGCCGCTCCCCAGCGCCCTCCAGCAGCCTGGGGGGCGTCCACAGACACCTCCCCCCGCCCCGCCCCGAAACATTCCTCCTCTACACACACGCCCTCCTCTCTCTTTGCTCACAGCTCTGTCATCGCGCACACCGCCTTGTCCACCAATGCCGCACCCACCTCGCGCACCTCCCTTCTTCCCTCTCCATCTCCCTCTCCAGGCTAACCTCCCTCCCTCTTCATCTCCCTCTCTGGGCTAACCTCCCTCCTTCCCTCTCCGTCTCCCTCTCCAGGCTAACCTCCCTCCTCTGTACTCAGCACTGGTGAGGCCTCTCCTTGAATACTGTGTCCAGTTCTGGGCCCCTCACCACAAGAAGGATGTTGAGGCTCTGGAGCAAGTCCAGAGAAGAGCGACAAGGCCTGGTGAACATAGAATCCAGGCTAAACACCCCCAGCTCTCTCAGACGCTCCTCATAGGTTCTGTTCTCCAGCCCCTTCACCAGCCTCGTTGCTCTTCTCTGGACTTGCTCCAGAGCCTCAACATCCTTCTTGTGGTGAGGGGCCCAGAACTGGACACAGTATTCAAGGAGCGGCCTCACCAGTGCTGAGTGCAGAGGGAGAATCACATCCCTGGCCCTGCTGGTCACACCATTTCTGATACAAGCCAGGATGCCATTGACCTTCTTGGCTACGTGGGCACACTACTGGCTCATGTTCCGTCAGCTGTCGACCAACACCCCCAGGTCCCTCTCCTCCAGGTAGCTTTCTAGACAGACTTCTCCCAGTCTGTAGCTCTGCATAGGGTTGTTGTGCCCCAAGTGCAGGACCTGGCATTTGGCCATGTTAAACCTCATGCCATTGGACACTGCCCAGCGGTCCAACCGGCCCTATGAGGAACGGCTGAGAGAGCTGGGGGTGTTTATCCTGGAGAAGAGGAGGCTGAGGGAAGACCTCATTACTCTCTACAACTACCTGAAAGGAGGTTGTAGAGAGGAGGGAGCTGGCCTCTTCTCCCAGGTGACAGGGGACAGTACTAGAGGGAATGGCCTCAAGCTCTGCCAGGGGAGGTTTAGGCTGGAGATTAGGAGGAGGTTTTTCACAGAAAGGGTCGTTGGGCATTGGAATAGGCTGCCCAGGGAGGTGATTGATTCCCCTTCCCTGGAGGTGTTTAAGGCACAGGTGGATGAGGTCTTGAGGGACTTGGTTTAGTGTTAGATAGGAATGGTTGGACTAGAAGATCCGATGGGTCCCTTCCAACCTGGTTGTTCTATGATTCTATGATTCTATGATTCCCTCTCCATCTCCCTCTCCAGGCCAACCTCCCTCTCTCCCTCTCCATCTCCCTCTCCAGGCCAATCTCCCTCCCTCTCCATCTCCATCTCCAGTCTAACCTCCCTCCCTCCCTCTCCATCTCCCTCTCCAGGCCAATCTCCCTTTCTCCCTCTCCATCTCCCTATCCAGGCTAACCTCCCTCCCACCCTCTCCATCTCCCTCTCTGGGCTAACCTACCTTCTTCCCTCTCCATCTCCCTCTCCAGACTAACCTCCCTCCCTCTCCATCTCCCTCTCCAGGCTAACCTCTCTCCCTCTCCCTCTCCCTCTCCGGGCTAACCTCCCTCTTTCCGTCTCCGTCTCCCTCTCCAGGCTAACCTCCCTCCCTCTCCATCTCCCTCTCCAGGCTAATCTTCCTCCTTCCCTCTCCGTCTCCCTCTCCAGGCTAATCTCCCTCCTTCCCTCTCCATCTCCCTCTCCAGGCTAACCTACCTCCTTCCCTCTCCATCTCCCTCTCCAGGCTAACCTCCCTCCCTCTCCATCTCCCTCTCCAGACTAACCTCTCTCCCTCTCCGTCTCCCTTTCCAGGCTAACCTCCCTCCCTCCCTCTCCATTCTCCTCTCCAGGCTAACCTCCCTCCTTCCCTCTCCATCTCCCTTTCCAGGCTAACCTCCCTCCCTCTCCATCTCCCTCTCTGGGCTAACCTCCCTCCTTCCCTCTCCATCTCCGTCTCCAGGCTAACCTCTCTCCCTCTCCATCTCCGTCTCTGGGCTAACCTCCCTCCTTCCCTCTCCATCTCCCTCTCCCGGCTAACCTCTCTCCCTCTCCATCTACCTCTCCAGGCTAACCTCCCTCCCTCTCCAATGGCTCAATCTGTCTAGATCTGTCTGTAAGCCATCTTTTCTATCAACAGGACTTGCTGTTTTGGGTCATCAGCAAACTTGCCAGTGGTGCATTCAACTCCTGCATTGAGGTTATTTATTAATACATTGAACAGAACTGGTCCTAGAATTGAGACCTGAGGAACACCTCTGGTGACCATTCACCAACCAGATGTAGCCCCATTCACTGCAACCCTTTGAGCCCTACCCTACAGCCAATTTTTCATTCAGTGCACTGTCTACCTGCTCATCCCACAGTTGGACAACTTTTCCAGAAAGATGCTGTGAGAAACAGCATCAAAAGCTTTGCAAAAATCCAAAAAAACTGCATCCACCTCCTTCCTTTCATCTGCTAGGCAGCTGACCTTATCAGAGGAGGATATCACACAAACTGAACAGGACTTCCCCTCTGTGAACTCTTGTCAACTGTGCCTGATGATTGTATTGTTCTTTAAATGTCTTTCTTCCCTCTCTCTACCCCAAGTATGTTATATTTTCATATCAAGAAAATCTAGGACACAGATATGCAGCTCCCTCCCGCACATCCTCTGCACCTGCAGAGCAGGAGAACGGGGCTGCTTTAACAATATATTACATGTGCACCCTGCATGCCTTTCCAGAGTTAAGGTGTTTAGCATACATTTCCCCACTCTGCAAACACATACATTCCCACTGCTAGACATTTGACTTCATATTTTGCCATATTAAAGCACTCTTTCTTTAAACAGGCCTGAATTACTAAACCATCTAGAGAGCACCTTCCAAAACCATTATGCCAAGTATACACTGTTGATTTAAATGTAGAACAGCTCCAGGGTTCCAGTCTATAGGGAAAAAAAAAAATATGTTTACCTGTCATTACCCAAAGACAACTTCTTAATGAGCAACAGCATCCAACTTTTACATCATTTTATGTGTACAAAGTCTTAATCAAGACATGATGCAGTACTAAATCAAAAGTCTTGCAAAACTTTATTTGAAAACATGTAAGGGCCATATCATTAATCTCAGCACTGATATACCAAACAATTTTTATTCCAGAGCTACATTTTATGATTAAAGTCTAAATATTTGGATTTTTAATTTAAATCACACACAATGATTTTCAAGACAACAATACTTAATTTAATCTAACATTTTAGACTACATCATGAGTATGCAACAAAATGTTCAATATAGTAGAAAACGTCTCACATTTCTGGGTTTTAAGCAGTAATCAAGAAAGGAATTGTTAACAAATATTGTGAAAGCTGTTAAATGCTTGTAGTTACTAAAGGAAAACAAATTTCATTTCCCTATACCCAAAGCACTATTGCCTGAAATTACACCTGTCTAATTTTAAGCACTTGAGTAACATATCTAAATTAAGAGCCTTGTTGCTCTACTTCTACATTGTAGCACAGAGAAGGTGATTTGTTCCTGTGATCTGAATTGCATTTGGACAGAACTTATGCCTCTGTTGACTGTGGAAGGAACCTCAACTGTCAAGGTTTTCTTTCAGACACTTCCAAAGTGAGATAGATGAAATCACATCTATGAAAAGACAGAAATAAGATGAAGCTTAGTTAAAAGCAATTCAGTATATATGCAAACTTGAAAAAGGGAAGCTGTTGGAAAGCTGAAGGACTTTCTCTGGGAAAACGACCATGTGAACAATTCAGCCTGTGAGATAATGCACTGAGGAATAGCAGTCACCAAGGACAAGAGAAGCGAGGCCCCTGAGAAGTTTTAGGGAGTATCAGCCTGGATACCTCCCTGATGTGATAAGAGAGACTCTGTGCTCATATATGCGTGGTGTATGTGTGAAACTGTACTAACGAACAATTATTCTTGTTAAAGATATTAACCAATCAGGCAATTGGTGTATTCGCGTGGACACGTGATATTAACCAATACTAAAGTAAAGATTTACGTACCGGTCGCATGTACCATTACATTTTCTGTAAAAGCTTCTGATGCTCTGTAATAAACGACTCATCTGCTGACTACATTAGTCTCTGAGTTTGACTCCTGATCTCCCGCCAGCAGGAAGCTTTGTTATCTTTCTATCTCATTACTTTCCTCCTCTGCAGCAAGAACCTCTCCTGTGAGACGAATGTCAGGTGCAGAATGCAGAGCATGTAGAAGGCTTTGTTCTTGTGCAGAACAATCATAGATATAAGCAAAATTCAAATGCTTTTAAGAGCGGGCATTACTATGCTAGCTAGGGTTTTGACTCTCCAGTTTTCAAATGAGTTCATGTGGCAAAATTTCAGGTTTTACCACCTCCCAGCTGTTCACCCATCAGAATTTACTGTCCTGCAATAGAAGGAGATTAGTACTTGCATGGCAATCAGGAGGCTAGTGTGTGTTGGTTCAAGGAGACAGTGACAGTGAATTTAAATGCCAGGCTCTGAATCCTGATAAATTAAAAGATAAAAGCGCACGTGTGGTTTGTAACCCCACTGGGAGCAGTACTTCCTCAAGCGTCCTCAAGCCATAATACATAGTCTCACCAAAGCCCTTCTGTGCTGGCTCTCACTCCAAAACTAAGGAAAGGTGGTGCTATATGTATAGTCATTTAAAAAGAGAGGTTTGAAAAAGGTCAGATGAATCACTCCATAGAGATATAAATTTGCCTGCAGTGACTATAAAAGAAATCGAGAGGGGTCATTATCCCAGATGCAGGTGTCCTCCAACTGCAGTTAGGTTGACCTATCCTGTCTTCAACATGAAAAATTCACTTACGAGTAACACATTGCAAAATCACTTTAGAAAAGCTACAGGCTTGAGAAAGTGTGACTGAAAAGCTGCCTGGAGGAGAAGGATCTGGGGGAGTTGGTTGACAGCCAACTGAACATGAACCAGCAGTGTGTCCAGGTGGCCAAGAAGGCCAATGGTCTCTTGGCTTGGATCAGAAACGGCGTGGCCAGCTGGGCTAGGGAGCTGATTCCCCCTCTATACTTGGCACTGGTGAGGCCACACCTCCAATCCTGTGTTCAGTTCTGGGCACCTTGCTACAAGAAGGACCTTGAGGTCCTGGAGTATGTCCAGAAAAAGACAACAGAGATGGTGTAGGAGTTGGAGGACAGGTCTTCTGGGAGGTGGCTGAGAGAGCTAGGGTTGTTTAGCCTGAAGAAGCGGTGGCTGAAGGGACACCTTATCACTGTCTACTGAAAGGAGGTTATTGTGAGGTGGGTGTTTGCCTCTTCTCCCAAGTGGTAGGTGATGGGATGAGAGGGAATGGCCTCAAGTTGTGCCAGTAGAGGTTTCAGATTGGACATCCCAAAAAATTTCTTCAACAAAAGGGTTACCAGACACTGGCAGAGGCTGCCCAGGGAGGTAGATGAGTCACCATTCCTGGGGGTATTTAAAAGATGGGTAGGTGAAGTGGTCGGTTATATGGTTTACTAGTAGGCAGGTACAGTTGGACTCAATGATATCCACGGTCTTTTCAAACCAAACGTTTCTGTGATACCAAGTGATATCACCAGGGCTTGTTAATGAAAATCCATTTGCCTCTGGAATATCTGTAAATATACAGATTAATCTCTTGTTGTTTTTCATCTATATACCTTGTCCAACTAATCTATATTACACTATGTTAGCAGCATCATGGCATTACGAAGCATGAAATCAGACTCTGCTGAATTGTTGCTGTTTCAATACTGTGTTCTGGTGTAGGCCGCATGATTAAATAAGTTCAATTCAATGCCCTGGAAACTTTCCAATGCTTCTGTAATAGATATTCTAGGACACTATTAACATTACTTAATGCTATGTACAACAGGCTTTGTTTTAATTAACCTGCCTCCAGTAATTATTGAAAGAAAATTGAAGGAGAAATGAGAGAATAAATATCCTGCTGTGCCCTGTGGGACAGGATCAGCACAAATGGTCTTATTTGCTCTTCCAGAGAAGAAGGCGGCTTGAAAATGTCATCTGCCTGCTCTATCAGCTGACCTCAAGACATGTTAACAGTCATCTAAAAGATTTCAATAGGAATGAGTCCAGAGATGGAACTAAAAGAATGAAAAGCAATGAAGAAATATTTAGGAAACCAAGAGAAAACTGATTAAAATGGAAGTTAAATGAGTATGTCATAAGTCTAGTAATAAATAGAAGTCTTTGAGATTGATTATAAAGTGCTTTTCATTAGTAATAGCCAGTATTTACCTTGCTGCTAACAAGTCCTGTGTTCTTTGTTGGTATCTGAGTCTGCTTAATACACTGCACTTTCACTGAGTTTTCATTCTCTTCTCTTTTCATACTGCACTCTCTTTCCTCCTGGAATACGAAATAGGCTCATTACCATCACACCTCTTATTAAATACAGGTGCACAATGACCTAGAAGACCCACATGTATATTGTAATTCATACAATAAATGTAAGTTTATGCTGTAATTTATTTATTTGAGATCTTTGTAAAATTTTAAATTCTAGGTAAAGTTTCTTTTGAGTAGCAGAAAATTCACTAATTTAACAGGACACTTAAGACTACTATGAAGTGTGTCTTAAAGTGAAACCATATCACTCTGCAGTAGGTTTGTGACTTTTCTTCTTATCTAGAAAAGAATTTTGGAGGCTTTTTTAGGTCATTTGCAAATGAAAAAATATTAAAGGCCAGGATTGAAACCCTTAAGTCTTTGAACAATCTATGCTATTATTTAAAAAAACTGTGAATTAAAATGAAATTTTCCCTATCACTTATGTCCCCTGGCTATCTACAGTCCAGAAATCAAAACTGCTTCAGAGTGAAAACTTCTACAGCTCCTCCCTCAATGCTCTTAGTACACTACAGGTACTTAAAAATCTGATTTGAATTGTTTAAATACTATCATTGTCAACCATATTATTTCAATACCTTATACCTAAGCATCCTTTGCTTTCAAAATGACGTAGATTAAATGCACAAGCTGTTTTGCCATAGCCTTAATGTTATAGAGTTTGTTAGAAAATCAGCATATCTATGCTTGATCAGTAAGTAAAAGTTGCCATATTAAGTGTTTTGTGGTTTTTATTAAACAGAGTATACCAAGATATTAATCTATGTATTTAGCCAGCAAAACAGGAGCAGAAGTACAGACTGGTTGTAGTAGTGATGGTGTTAGAAACTTGTTTGACTGCCTATTCAATTCCTTATTCAATAAATGGTCCATCTACCACATCACCTCTCTCCAATTTAGAGAGAAGGATGTTGTATAGGACTGTGTAGGATGTGTATGGGTTGTATATTTTGCTGTCAATCAAAAGTTTCACAGATAACAAATATCTAACAATTACTGCCTCTGGAAATCAATTACAAATGCACTCTTTCATTTTTTTTAATAAAATATCATGCTTGTGCTAAGTTTTACTGATCTAAAGAACACAGATCATGTGTGCTGCACAGGTTTGAATGCTAACAATGAGTATTGCATGCATTATGATCAGTAGCATAGTGCAAAACAAAAAGATCTATCTCTTAATAGCTTAGATGTATTACAGCTGCAGGAATATGCATAGGCAGATACATTCTACATCTCTACAGGTTAAATCTTCCTTGGGTATTTTTGCACATTTCACACAACTGGGAGATGCTTTCTTAATACTTCAGTGAGTGGTTGTATTGCTACTTACACAACCTAATGCTAGAAAAAAATTCCTTCCACTGCTGATTGAAAGAATTCAGGAGGAAACTCCCATGGGTGTCTTAGAATTATATATGCTGATTTGAGGAAATATGAAGGGCCAACAAGGCTTACTTTAGCTTCTAACAAAATAATGCTGATAAATAATGGATTTTATTACACTGCTAATATAATCATGCCTTGAAAATGAAGACATTTAGGGACAAGAACATGCAGAGTAGACACCCTATCATCTCAGTTATCTGTCAGAACAAAAGCAAATGGATGAATAGAAAAAATATTTTCTATTTTACCATTTTATTATGTCAGAGGAATAATTTCCCAAGAGAACCACACCCATCACTGAGAGGCAATTACATCCTTCCTATTTTCTGGAAAAAAAAAGAAATTAAAGAAAGGCTAGAGCCCTCTGTGGTCCTGGAAGGATTTCCATGTGGCAACTCAGCTACCAAGAGAAATCAGAAGATTATAACTCAGTGGAATGGAGACATTTGTTGATTACTTCAGACTTCAGGCAAAAGTAGGTTTTATTATCAGTTGTTTGCTATTTCAGACATTTGCAAATTAAATGACTGAATTGTAAGAATTATTTAGTTGTTTTCTCGTGTCATACAAATGCAGTTTCATATGATTTCTTTTTGGTTCTTTGCAACTACAAAGTGACTTCCTGGATCAGAAGGGAAGAATGACTGAAATTCTTTGCCTGCGCTATGCAAGAGGTCATGAAATGTTCAGAATAATCCCTTTTAGCAATATAATCTCTAAATCATTGAATAACAAAATTTGCTCCCGCTGTCAAGACTCCAACAATCACATCTCACTTTGCTTCTGGAAACATTCAGAGGAATTTCCTTAATACTCTTCTGAGTAACAGAAATTGTGTTACTTTAATCATTCAAATGTGCTAAATGTAGTACTGCTCCCCTAGTAGGAAGATAGATGTATTCTTCTAGTCAGTCTGTTGGAAACAGATGCAGGGATCAACATGATTAGTAAGTAAGTGTTCAATTTATTGAGTTTAGCTGTTTCCTTACAATCCCCACTTCGGTTACATCACTGTGTGCCCACAAGGGTGACTACAGTGTATTATTGGTTAACGGTAGCTATCCATAAAGCTATTACTAACATATTATTAGCTAAACTACCACACATGCTAAGAAACCAGGTTATACTAAAGTCAGCTATGTTGACAGTTCATTTCCATTGTTTTCTTTTCAGCTGGTACTGGTTCCCACCAAACTAGCTGCTGAGTTCCTCCCAGCTGGCCTGTGTTTATCTTTCGGCTCTCTACTTCAAGGTCTTGTTAATTGTTCAGTACCAAGCAGTCTCACAACATCCAGGCCCTCTTCTCTGTAAAATCTTCCCACACTCAGTCCTCATTTATTCATGGATAGAATCGCAGAATCACAGAATGATTTGGATTGGAAGGGCTGCTAAAGTTCATCTGCGTTTCAACCCTCATGCCTTGGGTAGGAACACCTCCCACCAGACCAGGTTGCTCAAAGCCTCCTCCAGTGTAATCTTGAGCACTTCCACAGATGGGGTATTGACAACTTCTCTGAACAACCTGTTCCTGTGCCTCACCACCCTCACAGTCAAAAATTTCTTCCTAATATCTAATGTAAATATATTCTCTTTCAGCTTAAAAGTATTCCCCCTCATCCTGTCACTGCATTCACTGGTGAGAGTCTCTCCCCAGCTTTCCTAGAAGAGGAATAAACTGTAAAGTCCTTTTCTACTAGTGCAATGAAGTCAAATCTGGATATGATCAAACCAACAATATATAGTGCCCTTGACTAAGCCTGATGCTGTGTTTCAAAATCTGGATGTAAAAAGAGTCTTAATTTGACAGTACTACAGAATGACCAAATAAATGAAACTATTTCTTTAAGGGTTTTGGCATAACATTTACCCACTTCAAAGGTGATTACTCAGTTATTTTATAAAAGCACAAGAATTATCTGTCAGAAATACAGAAAGCAAAATCAGCCAGCTAGCCATGATCAATTGCTGATACTTCACAGGAATTTATACTTGGATCTGAGGCATTTAAGAACCAGAACCATGTAAGTTCTATTAAAGTCAGGGAGATACATTTCAACCAGAGCCTGTTCAAACCCTTATTAAATTCTATCAATCTTATTAAACTGTGCTTCACTGTAGCAGGTAACCAGACTGTTTGTGATGTGAAATATGAGGTTTTATTAATATTTCTTTCTTACTTGCTTCAATAGTTTCATTACCTAGTACTTTAAAAATAAAACATATATACACTGTTTTTTGATGAATTGCTGCATCACTGAATTCACCAGGCCTATCTTGTGCACTTGATTTCCTTATACATCATTCATATTTCTATATTTTTAGACACTGTGTCCTTTGGAGTTCATTTGAAGCTGATACTTGAAGTAAAATTTGGGATGTTTCAGCCTAAATCAAGACACATGCGAAAAAGAGCTTGAACAAGCCATGTGGAATACAAGTGTTGTGTTACACACTGATAAATACCCATTTTCTTCCTGTTTTGGGGTAATTTCAGGAATGTGTTATATGCTATGGTAGTGTGAACAGTAAGCAAATGGGCAGGTTCCAGAAAAAGGAAACAGAACTTCAGTCATGGCTGCCCTACATTTATATGTGCTAAAAGTGAGAAAGTTTCCTTTGCAGTCCCTGTCATGCAAGTGTCGGATGTGCCACAGGACTGGCTGGTTTCAAGCGCAGCTCCTCTGCCCATCTGTGAGGGATTTCTTAATGTTAAACATGAAGGAGAGAAAGAAAGTCACTTCCCACATCCTGCAATACCTGATGGATGTTGCTGACGAAGAGACATGGCAAGGCTGCATTTTGGTGCTCTGAGCTTCCTTCTAATGAACTACATGTATGAGGAGCATCTGAGAGAGCTGGAGGTTGTTTAGCCTGGAGAAGAGGAAGCTGAGAAGAGACCTCATTGCTCTCTACAACTACCTGAAAGGATGTTGTAGAGAGCAGGGTGTTGGCCTGTTCTCCCAAGTGACAGGGGACAAGGCAAGAGGGAATGACCTTAAGCTTCACCAGGGGAGGTTCAGGCTTGACATCAGGAAAAAAAATTTCACAGAAAGGGTCATTAGGCACTGGAACAGGCTGCCCAGGGAGGTGTTTGAGTCATCTTCCCTGGAGGTGTTTAAAAGACGAATGAGGGACATGGTTTAGTGTTTGATAGGAATGGTTGGACTTGATGATCTGGTGGGTCTTTTCCAACCTTATGATTCAGTGGGCAAGGAAACTTCATCAAGCTCCACAAAAGCTACTGTGCTGGTATAATCTCCCAAATGATGAGTAACTTGTTTTGGTTTTTGTTTTATTGTCAACGTCTTTATATTAGTTTAAATATGTTTGTGCTAGTACATAGTTGATCAAGCAGCTAACCATTCAGAGCTTCCAGTTTATAGTATATTATAGTAAGCAAGACCTGAAAGGAAGCAACCATACATATGTTTTTATGTGATAGATTGTAATACAGTACATTAAAATTACTATAATTTACATTGCTGCAGTGGAAGCTGTTGTGGTGAGGTTTTCATCATTAGACAAACACCAACAGGAATACAGTTACTGTTACTAACCTTTTAGCATCATTTATTCCAGGAAAATTAGAGAGCCAAGAAGGCTTACACACAAAGTAAGGGCTGAAAACAAAAGCTACTGCTCAAAGCTAGAGTAAATGCAAATTCTGAAAGCCTGAAGTGTATCACTGAGTCTGATGGCAAATGCTGGAACTGAGATAATTTCTTTGGATTTCGTGTAAGAAACCAGAAAGTTAAAAGAAAATCAGGGAGAAAGAGAGAAGCATCTGTACTCTTTTGAGGGGAAATGAGGCAGAACAAGTTCAACATGCAAAAGTAAGTAGTTTTATGTCTCATCATCAGAGATGTTTTATCCATTAATTCCTTGCTTAATTAAAGTTAATAATAACAAGAATAATGGATACTGACAGACTTCAGTATTGTCCATAGAAGTTTAATTCATTATGGTGATTGCAGAGCTCCTTAGCATGACTGGAGATAAGTTGCCAGAGAAATTAAAAAAAAACCCCACAGTTACTGAGGCTAAATAAAAAGAAAGCATTGTTAAATATATAATTGTGGCTTTTGCTGCAGGAAATGTAATGACAGACATCTCCCTTTTGTCTTTGGTCTGTGAAATAAAACATGCTTTCTTGTGTAAAACTAGTGAGAAATGAGAACTAGCCAGTGTTACACCTTTTTGTGCTACTACAGTAAAGTAGTTCAACCAGTGAATAGACTATTCAATCAAATGGGAAAATCACCCAGGTCAAAATAATAGCTATGTATAATACAGAGCTGACAGTTCCTGCACCAAACCCAGCTCAGGTAACAGATTCTTATCCTGGAACTGCACAATAAAAAACTTAAAGCTGAGAAAAAATGTTCTTGACAGAATGGACAAAGAGTATCCTCTGTCACAAGAACTATTTTTAGCAATATATTATTAAGAGAGCAAAATACACTATGTACAGGAATAACACATTATATAGACTGATTAAAGTAAGGGGTAAATTCTCATGACCCAATATGTAAACCCTGCATTTACAACAGGTAGGAAGAAATTTCCCATTGAGATATCATGAAGTTGCACCTTCCTCTGAAGTTAAGTCAAGCCATTTTCATGAACAGAATAACAAATCATTGATCTCATGTGTGTCTAAACATCTTTGATATGTGTCTAACAGCTTTAATACAGAATCTAATTTCCTTAAAGTCCTGCATTTGTGTGGTGCATTTTATGAAACACTGGACTTCTTTTGATTGGGAAATCTGTGTAACTTGACAACCAGCTGTTAAGAACGGGAACATGGTAGTCAAACAATGTCTTTCCTCATAAAGAACCTATTTCTGCTTCTTAACAAAACATGGATTCTCTGATACTATGAATTTGTTACTATTTCTTTCCTGATTTCATTTTCTGGTTGACTTTTACTAAACACCTGAGCATACTCTGATAATAATTATGTAAAAGTATGAAGTAACAAGGTGGAAAGGTGGGAAGAGTTGGGGGAAACAAGTCAACTGATGAAACCATCTGCACAAACATAATTCCTCAAAAGCAATTCTCCCATAAGAGAAGGAGAAAAGCAAAAGGATACTGAAATAAAGAAAAGATTTGGAAGAAGAAAGAAAAACAAGTCAAGATATGACAATGTAATGAAAACTAGAGGTTTGTAAGCAAAGAACCCAGGTCAAGGGCACAAGTTCAAGTACTAGGGACCACTTCTTCACTCTATTCTCACTCTACTAGAGAACAATGTCATATAAGAAGAAGCCCTGAATTTGTGCTCCATCAGCTGGCAAGGCTTCCACAGAAATAAACGGAACTTTAGGATTCCCAAAGGCTTATATGGCGTAATCATTTGAAAAAAGTACACATGGAATCCCAGTAAGAACCCAGGCAGGTAAGTTCTGCATCAACATGGTTCAAAGAATTCATACCCTTTTGCTATGTCTCTTTAGGTGTGCATCCAATTCCACTTTTGTGGGAAACAGTTCAGGTTCCACAATGAGTGTAGAATATGGACTCACTCTTTCCTGGTTCCTTCTCTGTCCTTTTTCACACCTCCTTCTCAGAGAGAGAAATGGACCAGTACTCAGAACTCAAAGTCTTATTTCTTCAAAGGAAGTAAAGTTGACTGATTGCTTTCATGTCTGGACACAGCATTACAAACCTAAATTAAACAAAGAGCTCAATCTAGGAGCTATAAGAAAATCATTAGAGACCTGCTACGCAAATTAGATATTTATAAGTCTATGGAGCTGGATGGGATTCACCCAAGAGTATTAAAGGAGTTAGAGGAGGTGCTTGCCAAACCTCTTTCCATCATCTACCAGCATTCCTGGCTCACTGGGGAAGTTCTACTTGGCTGAAGGCTGGCAGACGCTACACCCATTTACAAGAAGGGTTGGAGAGAGGGTCTGGAAAACTACAGACCTGTCAGTCTGACCTCAGTGTCAGGGAAGGTCATGGAACAAGTCATCTTGGGTTCTATCTCACAGCACACACAGGACAGGCCCAATCAACATAGGTTTATGGAATGCAGGTCCTGCCAAACTAACCTGATTGCCTTCTGTGACAGAGTGACCTGCTTGATGCATGAGGGGAAGGCTGTGGATATAGTGGATCTGGACTTTACTAAAGCCTTTGACACAGTAGACTACTTGAGAAACTATCTACTACTGGCCTGGACAGGTGCACCGTCTGCTGAGTTAAATACTAGATGGATGGCTGGACCCGAAGAGTGATGGTAAATGCAGTTAAAGCCAGCTGGAGGCTGGTCACAAGTGGTGGTTTAGCTTTACTCCTGCATTAAGTACAACAGCAAACTGCTAGCTTTGTGAACCTGTTTTGAGAGTGCCTACATGAATGTTGAAGTGTATTGCTAGTATACTCCAGTGAGATGGAAACAACAGTGAAGGTCTATGCTATGGCTAAACAGCTTTCACAACACAATTGCGATTATGTAGAATTTGCTTGGGCTTCTCTAGAGTGTGGTAGTTCATAGAGATAAAACTAGCGTGATTTGGGCCAGAAAGTGTCCCCACCTGCCTCCCACCCCACCCCCTCACCCCCCACCCCCAGTTTATGAAGGTTCTTTTGCAGCCACTGTTACACATGGGATGCTCTCCAAATTAACAGATCTCTGTCCTAGAGGAATTTCAGCTTTGGAGGAAGCACCTATATTTGAATTCACTTGAATTATCCTCAGAAGTGTTTAAGACGCAGGTGGACGAGATGCTGAGGGGCATGGTGTAGTGATTGACAGGAATGGTTGGACTTGATGATCCGATGGGTCTCTTCCAGTCTGGTGATTCTATGATTCTATGGTTCTATGATTTTCTTTCCCATCAGTGTTAATGATCTGAAATTTTTCCACAGCAAAACGAGCATATCCTCTAAAATGCATTCTCATTCAAAGTTACTACTCCAATTATGCTATAGTTTCATCAGTTACTTTCTTCTTTCCATTGAAAAGGAATTGCCTATAAACACAAATTATGCAGTTTCTGTCTTAACACAAATACCTGGAGAGTCAAGATCACAAAAAAAAAAATGAAATGGATTGGTAGTTTCTCAGACAGGTAGTAAGTTAGCATAGTACATATGTTTCTTGCAATTCATGCGAGCCAGGGAAATCCAACTAGCATTGCCAACTTCCACTGCCTAAAAAAAAGTGACTCTTCAAATATTCTGAGATGTTAGAAAGGATGTTTAGGATCCTTTTTTTTTTTTAGTATTTTACTTTTATCTTTAAAAAATAAATATATTTAGTTTTATTATGTATTTTATAATCTATATTCACTGTGTTGCCGAAAGGCCAGGAAAGATTTATTTGAATTTTGTGTAGCATTATGCAATTTGTTTTATTTATATATTGTGTTACAAGATTTCAGACTGCTTTTACATGAATCTTTTTAAGAGTTGCTAGTAGAGCTCCTTGTCATCTTTGAGTAACTTCTTAGCTCCCCAATGAAATATTAAAAGCATCAGATTCATTAATCATTCAGTTTTATCAGGAAACTCATTTCTGGTGAACAATAAGTATTCTATATTTCTAAATCTGCCTGGAACAAGACCCTTCTTATTTCCCCACTGTTTCTACTTTTCAAGATATACTCGTGTTTCCTGTAGGAACCTCTGAAATCCATTGGGTCATACAAGTTTAAATGGGTTAGACTCCTTTGAAATCCAAGCCTCTGATTGTGAAACAATGACTTGAACAACTTCTTGCAGAAATAATTAACTGCTGTATCTACTGCTCAGTCTTGGTGTTTACAGTGAGACTACAGGTAATCCTAGGATGCAAAGATATTTACTGGGAATTAAAACTCTAAACTTTATTAATTTTATTCAACTCAGAAGTTCCCTAATTTGAATTCAGATACATGTATTTGATTTTACACTAGCTGGTTTTCTATTTGGCTTGTGTTTCATTTGTAGGAATCAGAAATTAGACTATGCTTACCCCAGTACATGTATGCGACATCTTTCCCCTAGAGTTTTCAAAGCAATATCTAGTCTGTACTTTTTAGATTCTACATAAACCTGTTCATTTTAATTTAAATTTCATAAAATGAAATCTAAAACCCACATTTCTTAAGGTCTTGGTCCTAGCGAAATTTCTATTACCTCATCAAATGGCATAAAAATCTACTGAATGTCCAACAAATTTGTATTGGGAGTTTACCTTAGACAGAAAAAGATGAGTAAAAACTACATACAGGCTTCAGAAATTGGCAAAAGATTTCCTCACCCAGAGAACAGACTAGTAGACCTGGTTAAAAAAACAACCAACTAAAACTAAACTACCCAACTAAGAGGCTGGTATGTAGTCATACAGTTTGAAAAATATCACAGTGATCCAGAGCTGAATGTGTTATATGTCCTCTAAAACTGAAAAATCTGTTCAGATTATTTTCTCATTATTTTCATAAATATGTTCTCATTTAAACTGATAATTGTTTTTCCTAGGCAGACTTACAGGAAAAATGGGTATGGAGGGGGAAGGAGAGAATTGAAGAGGCATAAAGGAGTGTGCTTGTTTTTGCTGGGATAGAGTTGATTTTCTTCATAATAGCTGATGGGGCTGCATTTTTTAATTTGTGCTGAAAACTATGTTGATAAAAGTCATGTTTTTATTATTTTTGAGCACTGCATGCACAGGGACAAGGCCTTTTCTGCTTCTCGCATCACCCTGCCAGCCAGCAGACCGGGGGTGCATAAAACGTTGGGAGGGGACACAAGTGGGGCAGCTGACCCCAGCTGACCATGGCATATTCTATACCATATGATGTCATTGACTCAGCAATAAACTAAGGGGAAGTTTGGCTGGGGGTGTGTGCTGTTCAGGGTCTGGTTGGGCCTTGGTTGGTGGTAAGCAATTCTTTCCATTTGTGTCACTTGTCTCTCTTGGGTTTTATTTCTCTCTCTGCTATCTCCCTTTTCATTACATAATTTTTGTTATTACTATTATATTTCAGTAATTAAGCTGTTCATATCTCAACCCACTTTGCCTTCCAATTCTCTTTTGCCCATCCTGCTTGGGGGACAGCTGTCTGGTGCTTAATTACCTGCTGCAGTTAAACCATGACAGTACTTTTTGACACCCAGTATGAGCCTTGAAAGATCTGAATCATAGAATCATAGAATCATAGAACAACCAGGTTGGAAGGGACCCATCGGATCATCGAGTCCAACCATTCCTATCAAACACTAAACCATGTCCCTCAAGACCTCATCCACCCGTGCCTTAAACACCTCCAGGGAAGATGAATCAACCACCTCCCTGGGCAGCCTATTCCAATGCCCAATGACCCTCTGTGTGAAAAACTTCCTCCTAATCTCCAGCCTAAATCTCCCCTGGCGGAGCTTGAGGCCATTCCCTCTTGTCCTGTGCCCTGTCACTTGGGAGAAGAGGCCAGCTCCCTCCCCTCTACAACCTCCCTTCAGGTACTTGTAGAGAGTAATGAGGTCTCCTCTCAGCCTCCTCTTCTCCAGGCCAAACACCCCCAGCTCTCTCAGACGCTTCTCATAGGTTCTGTTCTCCAGCCCCTTCACCAGCTTCGTGGCTCTTCTCTGGACTCGCTCCAGAGCCTCAACATCCTTCTTGTGCTGAGGGGTCCACAACTGAACACAGGATTCAAGGAGTGGCCTCACCAGTGCTGAGTACAGAGGGAGAATCACCTCCCTGAACCTGCTGGTCACAGTGTTTCTGATCCAAACCAGGATGCCATTGGCCTTCTTGGCCACCTGGGCATACTGTTGGCTCATGGTGAGTCGGCTGTCGACCAACACCCCCAGGTCCCACTCCTCCTGGCAGTTTTCCAGCCAGACTTCTCCCAGTCTGTAGCTCTGCAAAGGGTTGTTGTGCCCCAAGTGCAGGACCCGGCATTTGGCCGTGTTAAACCTCATGCGGTTGGACTCTGCCCAGCAGTCCAGACTGTTTAGGTCCCTTTGTAGAGCCTCCCTACCCTCCAGCAGATCGACACTTGCACACAGCTTTGTGTCATCTGCAAACTTGCTAAGGGTACCCTCAATGCCCTCATCCAGGTCGTTGATGAAGACATTGAACAGGACTGGACCCAGCCTTGAGCCCTGGGGAACACCCCTTGTCACTGGCCTCCAGATGGACTTAACACCATTTATCACCACTCTCTGGGCCCGGCCATCCAGCCAGTTTTCTACCCAGGAGAGTGTGCGTCTGTCCAGGCCAGAGGCTGACAGTTTCCGCAGCAGAATGCTGTGAGAAACTGTGTCCAAGGCTTTACTGAAGTCCAGAAAGACCACATCCACAGTCTTTCCCTCATCCAGCAACCGAGTGACTTTGTCATAGAAGGCGATCAGGTTGGTTTGGCAAGACCTGCTTTTTGTGAACCCATGTTGACTGGGCCTGATCACCCAGTTCTCTTGTAAGTGCTTCATGATAGCACTCAAGATCACCTGTTCCATGACTTTCGCTGGCACTGAGGTCAGACTGACTGGCCTGGAGTCCCTTGGATCCTCCCTGCAACCCTTTTTGTAGATGGGCCAGTGGAACTTCCCCAGTCAGCCAGGGCTGCTGGAAGATGATGGAAAGGGGTTTGGCCAGCACATCCACCAGCAAATGCACCTCTCTGTCCCATTTCCCTTTTCCCTTTAACTGGAGAGGGGGTGCATATGTGCATGTGGTCTGGCTATAGCTTCCTAGAGTTTAGCTTCCAAACATGCTGATGAGGGTACTAAACCAGGGAAAGATTTATCTTGAAAGCACCTACTGAGTATTAAAGACTTTGATTTCCCAGTGGCTGTATCTTAACTATACCCATAGGTATGCAGAACTTGAAACATCACAGGTGTAAATCCCAGCAGTTCTTTAGCTCTTACTTTGTCTTCAGGGTAGTGATCAAGTCTCCAAATTCATGCAGCTGTTAGGGGGTATATTTTGAAAAGGTTATTCACTGTGTCTATATTATTAAGGGTGACAAAAATAATGTGATTATATTCTCATGTTATCTACCGTGGGACCCAAACCAATGAACAAACACAGCTGACAAAGTTATTTCCATCTTTGGTTTGGCCCGTTCAGGATACAACGGTGGCTGTAATGTTTGTGAAGCAGCTGTTTCATAAAGCAGCTGAATTAAATGTCATACAGTGCTCCACAGCATCAATGATGACTTTGCATGAAGTGTAAGGTAAATGATGCAGGCCTAGCAATGGTTAATTAAATGAGCCAGTAACTCTCCACAGAAAGGTTGTGTCTGCTGCTGGTGAACTGTGCTGGTTTGAACTCTTTGCAGGTTCACCCCACAGTGAAGAGCTATCCTCACTTGAGGGAAGAGTTAGGATTTCAGGGAGAATTGATGTAAGGTAGGAACAAAAGTCATATAACTATTCCAGTGGACCCTCCAGTGAAGATAAACCCAGTGAGGTAAAATGTCACTCATGAAAATACATATTGGAATTTAATTCTGGAAATAATGTAAACTATGATGATGCAAAAAAATTTCCCTTGAGGTTCCACTTTTTCTTCAATATTTCAGTAGAGTGCAGAGACTGATAGGTCTGAGGTAATTCAGCAGATGGAAACTACACATGTGGGGATGTGGGGACGGTACCTATATGACATAGGGGTCTTTTAAGTATTTAGACTACATAGTTACTATAGTGTACCACAGAGGTCAGCTATGCCCTGACCGTTCCCTGTGATGTTTGTCCAAGCGCTTTTTCTCTAGATCTCAACTATTTCAGAGAGCCCAAGGACTATATCACAGAGGGGAATGAAAGATGACCACATCATTCCCCTCCTTGCACAAAAATTAACATTTGTTTGTTGAGGGCTACAATATTGTTGTGCCCTATGTATGAGCTTTTATGAAAAATGGTTTCATTGCTAAACTATTTATTTCTGGTCCTTTTTCATGCTTGAGTTCTGTAATGGGGGACTGGAGTACCTGGAAAGCTGATGCTGGTTACAGGTACGCATGGTGACAGGTAAATGATTACTTTTTCTCTATCCCCACCTCTGAGCTGGGGATTTTCCACTACAGTGTCTTTGCTTAGGGAAAGTTTTAAAATGGCAGCAGAGTCTCAAGCTGTCTGATTTTAGTGCTGATAGAATCGTACTTAATTTTCTTGACTAAGGAAGCTGCTGGCAAAAAATGTTACAATTGGCAATTTATTTGTCTCCATGCATATTTTGGCTCCATATCAACTCTCTGAAGTTTTTTTCCAGACGAATGCAGAATAATTAGCACATCTGCCATAAAGGCAAATGTGAAGTTGGTGAAAATATTTTATTTACACACTTTGGTACAAAAAAAATGTAGTTCAATATGTTATAAATGTCAATTCTAATACTACTAGATGAAACTGTAATCTCGTTGTGGAATGAAAAGACCTGCAACCATATTCTTTTCTTTTAAATCCAGGTTTATGCTTCTAAGGATCAGAAACCTTTCTCACACAAGTAATACTAAGCATGGGACATCTTACAGTTGTAAATATTAGAGGTCTACTCCCCTTCTTACCCTCAGATGTACAACTTAACATGATCTATTAACATCACAAAAAATCATAGCTCTAAACAAGATTCATCAATGCCCTTAGGAAATGCTTTCTGAACACGGACCACAAAAATGCAAGATGAAAGAAGTCTACAATTTTCTAATAAAGCAAAAAATATATTCTTATTCTGTATGCAACAGGTTAGTATTATGTATCATAGAAGTCATAGAATGAATTTGACTAAATACACAGAGTCTTAAACCACACAAAAATATTCCTAGCCAAGCCAGCCTTTTTGTTTTTCATCTCAAATATATAAGTAATAACATAGGAAAGATACTACTTGGTGCAAGTAGAGACATCAGATTCCAACTGTTGCTAGCAGACTGCTAGAAAAAGTAAGCCATCCTAAAAATAATTTGTAAAATGTAAGCCAGAAAAAAAATATTTTAAATGAAAACTTGGAAACTATTAGACAAGAATGGTGATTTTTTTTTCGAGTTCAACAAATCCTCACCTGTGTGATAGTTTTTAAATGCATATATGTCTACATAGACGGCATAAGTTTATGCTTGAATTTCATTTATTTGAATAATACCTAAGCATATACTTAAGCTCTTTGCTAAATTATAGGCCTAATATCACTGATTTGTAAAGCAAAAATCTTGGATGATGTAAAGTAGTCAACATAATAACTTAAGTTTTCATCATCAATTTGAACTTCGAAGTTCATCTTTAAAAGTGACTCAGAAATTTCTGGGTTTCTGCTGACATCTGCTAAGTGGTGATAGGGTTATTGCTAACAGCAGTGTGAAAAACATTGTGTAAGGGAAAAAGTTAACATCTCTTACTGACTAAAGCTTCATAAAATGACAAACCATGAGATCTTGAGAGACTGGATAGAAACCTAATGTTTCTCTGGCAAATCCCCAATATTGATTGAGAATTTTAAATAAATGATGCCTTGGAGTACTTCTTTTTTTCTGCTACAACACACAAGGCAGACAGCAATTGTACCTAAATGTCCATGTTTTCATATGCTGTATGTTCCTAAGAGAATTCTTCTGGAAGTTCATGAAGTAACACCCATTTACACAAAATTGAGCTTCTTGTTTATAGTAATACCCAGCAAAATGCACAAGTGTATTAAGTTCAAAGCTAATAATACACATTCATACTTATTTCCTAAATGTCTTCTTCATGCATAACTGTCAAGCGGATGTCTTCTACTTTGATTTTTCAGGGTTATGACTTTGCTTCAACAGTTTTTTAAGGCTTTTGATTCTGTTGCTTCACGTAAGTTCTTTCATGAGGAGATCTGAAAGTAAAGGACACAAAGAAGCAAGAACCACTACAGTCTTTTAAACAGAGAAGAATCCAAAACAGAGGAAAACTGACATCATCCCATTCACATAAAAAATTTAAATTTTACATTCTAAAAACCTAATGTCACAATGAGGTCGATTTCTTTCTTTTGATCTTCTGTGTCTTTTGCATTTGATGTTTAAAATTCAAAATTGAAGTTGTGTTTGTCAGCTTAGATATTTCTAGCCTGCTCTTTAACTAGATACATTTTAATCTGAATTTTGAAAAATTACATGAATATTCAAAGTGCTGCTGTGAAGTATTCTCTCTTCTAGTCAGTGTTTGTATCAGCGATATCTTGGATGTGTTTCAGTCCAGGCTGGCAGTACCATCTCTTGAAATCATAAGTAATGGGTTAAAATCTGCCTGAGAGTGGATTCCTCTAGTGGATTCCCCATCATACGTTCTTTCTTCCAGACTAGACATTTCTGGGACAATACGACTCTTGGTGATAGTGCAGCTAACCACACATACATAATGTTCCTACAGGGCTTCAAATATATTAGCTTTAGAGTCTGTAACAGTTTTGAGACACCTGAGACATTCCATTTAACTCTTTGCTGTGTTTCATGTACTTTTTAAACTACTTGATTTAGTCTCTTTAACCATTTGAAGTGCAATTTATGTCTAATTTTTGAAGGTCAAAAGGTACAAGTTATACCACCAAGGAAAATCAATTATCAGAAGTACTGCTATGCATTGTTAAGCTTTAACAAATATAAGCTTAACTGCCCATGTTTTAATTGTTGGTGAAATTTTTTTTTGCATAAAATAGTTATAAAATATATGTAGATAAGCAGATATTCTTCAATCTTTCAATCCTTAAATAGATTTCTTCACTTTCAGTAAGTTTATGTCAGGAGTTTCAACTTAAGCTCGTGACTGACGCTGCCAGCAGTCAGAAATAAGTATGTTCAGTTTTGGTTTTCTACAGTTTGTCCTTTGCACAAATTTCAAACTACACAATTGGCTCCAAAATAGTTGTGTAGTAACTTTATTTGTCTGCACAATTTAAAATAACAGGTCTACTGTTAGTTGGGTTTAAGTATTTGACCAAAAGACCCACTCAAACTGAAATAACATTTGAATAGTTTGATCTCTGCTTAGATGAGAATCAGTTTTTTCCTTTCGAACCCTGCATGAAGAATACTAAGCTTAACTGCTTGGATTGATAGCACCTGTACTTATCCACATACAAATAAGCAGGACAACTTTGAGTGTAAGAAACAGCTTAGATCAGCTAAAGTGATATGGAAAACAAGCAAGTCATAGATGTCAAGAAAAGAGAAAGAAACATTTGGATACTCTGGATGGAGGAATGGGTGGTTTCAGGTAGAGAAATTTAAAAGCAAAGCATTAAAATTTAAAAAAGAGAGGACAATGGCAGTGTAACCACAGGAAATCTGATGTTGCTGAGCAGTAGACAAGAGAATTGCCATGGGGGAAAAAAAAGTCACAATCAAAGTGGTCTAGAGATCCAAATGGGAGAAACAAGAAGAATATTATGGAGATGGTGGAGATCAGCTGTGCATTTATGAAAAAGGGAAGAGAGACCATTGCTGCAGTAATTACCATAAACACAGAAATCTCAGCATAGCTTTGTAAAATACTTTTCCTTCACTGTCTTTGTTCTTCAGATCTCAGAAAAATAAAAGCAGATAAGAATAGGGCCGATAGGTTCATAATAATAGGGCTGCTATTCACAAGACAACCAGCACTTGATACCTGTAAGGAAAATTTCTAATAAATGTAAAGTTAGAAGCAACAAGAATAAAGACTGAAGCTGACACCACGTCAGAATCTCATTTTTTCTGTGCATACCTCCTCATTGGAAGATCTCCAGATGAAGCAATACCTCCTAAAATGTGGCACACTGAACATTGTGCTGTTTTACAGACTTTTCACCTGAAAATGCAGAAAATATGACAAAACATTTTTCTTAGTGATTTAAAACTTTTCAAGTGGCTTTTGGTTCAGTTTCTTTCTGAAATGGTATGTAAGTAGTTATGCTAGTTGTATTTTGTTTTAGTAGAAGTGTTGAGAAGATAGGAATTCAAAAATTCCTTTTAGAGGGACAAATTTTATTTTATTTTATTTTATTTTATTTTATTTTATTTTATTTTATTTTATTTTATTTTATTTTATTTTATTTTATTTTATTTTATTTTATTTTATTTTACATCATAATAACTGTTTATAAATTACTCCTGCTTCTATCACATTTACTATCTTTTTTCTCACTAAGAAACTAAATCTAGCAATATAAACATGCCAATATGAGGTTAAAAAATATATAAAATGCTAATACATACATTTTAAAAACAGTGATATCCATCCCTAATTACAAATTCTGCTTTAAAAAGACATAAAAAATATAGAGGTCAAGACCAGATGTAGACTATTTACTTTATAAATCATTGAAAGTTTTAAAATAATTAGACTCCATATAAGTATTACAGATACTTAACAGTCACTCTAATCACAATAATCTACTCCACCTGATATTCCTTGTTGAGCTGAGTATAATCTTGTCCCTTAAAATCTGAAAAGAGTTTGAAAAATCAAACAAACCGTTTCTGCACAACTATCAACTTCTGGGTTTATGGGGAGGTTTGTTTTCACAGTATTCTTTGAATCAAGTGTTATTCTAATTTTGTTATTCATCTTTTAAAAGTTACAGATAAAGTCCAGATTATTTAGAGAACTTTGACTGGCCAGGAAAATCATGAGTTCAGTGAAAAACTGACTGGTCTTCAATGACAAAAAATGGTCTGTTTTAATGTTAGCAGATTCCAGAAAGGACAAAGTATTTCTGGGCTTCACTGAAACATGGAGTGATATATCTTCTACTTGAAAGTGAGTAGTAGTGTACTCTTGTATGAAAACCATCCTGGCTCTCTACTTGGTTTTCCTTCAAGAAGCTCAGGATACAGTGGTTTCTATGTGGAATATGGTTTTAATCTCTACTTAAGGGACATTTTACTAATCTATACTAGAAGGTTTTTTAGTAATGAATAATTTATCTGTTATATCGCAAGGGACAGTTTACTACTATATTGCCACATTGGAGTTCTGATTTAATTGAAAGATCCAAAATAAATTTGTTTCACCTCCCTGCCACCCCCAAACCCCACCCCCCGCCACCTCCTCCAGCATCCTGAAACCACCAGCTTGGAAAAAAATGGCATTATGACCACTCTGTAACTGCTACTTAAGTTTCTTTAAAAGTTTTCTTCTAGCAGTACTAGGAACAGAAGAGAACATTCGCATATGTAAGTAATAGATCTTGTAGCTGATGATTAATTGCTTCAGCTGCATGGAGGGAAAAATGTTGTATAAAGTCTCAGCAGTGGAAAGTTGTGCTGAAAGATGCCAAGATAATATACTTATTATTTTAAAGATGCCATTATGCTCCCACTAAAGCCAGTGGCAATTCTGACTGTCACATTAACTGGAGCGGGCAGAGGAGATATTTTATATTGCTCCTATGCCGTTTTGAAAGCGATAATGATTATTTCTGACATTCAGAAACACATGGGTTTTCTAAGACTCTGGTTTACTGAACACAAAAAAGCCTGACACATAATAACAGTATTTTACCTCAACTTAACCTCTTCAACAAGTTAAAGCAGTTGCATTGAGGAGTTAAAACAAGCTGGCATCCCCTTCTCTATTCTTTTGCACAGCCAGATGGATTCACTCTTAGATTAATTTAATACTACAATTCTACTTCCAATCCTGCAGATCAAACTACGAATTGCTATGAGACTGAAGAATCTGCAAAATGGTACAATGAAGGAGATCAGGGAGTCCCAGTTTTGGAAGACAATGGCAACAATATTTCCTAAATTCTCTAAACTGATACAACTTAAATTTTGGGCTTACATCTGTGACAGGGAAAACGCAACTCTGAACTTCCTGCCAAACCTGAACCCAGATGTGACTAATTTTTATGCCGACATTGATTTTTTAGTGAAAGTCATCAAAAGTATTTCCTTCGAAGTTTCTATCAAAAACATGGTGCTTTTAGCTGTTTCCTCTTATTTTTTTTGTTTGAATTCTCAGTATATGCAAACCTTATGTAAACTGCAACCAGAACAAAGCCAGAACTCTTGCCAACAAAACCTGCTGAGTTTCACACAGCATTAAATATTTTACAAGGTCTGAAGCTTTGTTTGCTCTCATTTGAAAGAACTGTTAGGATACTGCTCACAGTTTGCCTGACCTCAGCCTGTAATTTGGAAGGTTTACTCTCAGGCATACCTGTAACTTTCCACTTCACATTCAGTCTCAACTATTTAGGAAGAATTCAGTGGGCAAAAAAATGGAAGAAAAATCTGTCTATGTAAAAAATGCCATTGCTTCCTTCCAAGTCAATGAGAAGTTAGTAAAAAAGTTTTCCAATGCTTACAAATCCATGTCCTAAGTGATAAATAAAGAAATCTGCTTCGTGGTGTTTGATACCTATCCCAGTAGTAAGCATAATGGTTGTCACTGTAAGAAACAGTCTGTAATATGTGGGCTAGAAAGCTGTATCATCATAGGTGACTTCAATCAGAGTAACATAAATAAATCATGAAGTCTAAGGGTAGGTAATGAAATATACCCACTCCTAGCATGAACAGACTGTAACCATGTTAATTTTTCCTGGTTTTTAATTTCTAAGTGTCACTAATGAAATAGTGATGAAAATTATTACTAATATCATTAGTCAGTAACAATTTCATAGCTCTAAAGATACTACATAGATAAAGAAGACCTGAACCTTTAAAGGAAAAGTAGTTGTACTTAGGTGGCAAGGAACTCTAAGCTGAGCAGAAAAAAACTGAAGCTACTTATATACATGCATGTATTCATACATCCATTAGTTTTTTTAAAAAGGCTGATTTTATGGAGCTAAAAATCACCGTAGCAGCTGCCTGGGATAAAGATTTCATAAAATCATAGGATGATTTGGCTTGGAAGAGACACTAAAAATCATCTACTTCCAACCTCCTTGCCATGGCAGAGTCTCATAAGAGCAGACTAGCAGGAGAGAATTTTCTCCCTAAACCTGCTGGTAACACTTCTTTTGATGCAACAAAGAACATAGTTGGCCTTCTGGATTGCAAGTGCTCATTGCTGGGTCATGTTTTGCTTCTCATGCACCAGCACCCACAAGTCCTCCTCCTCAGAGTCACTCTCAATCCATTCTCCACTCAGTCTGTACTTGTGCTTGGAATTGCCCCAATTGCTTGGCCCTGTTGAACTTCATGAGGTTCACACAGGACTACCTCTCATGCCTGTCAAGGTCACTGTGGGTGGCATCCCACCCCTCCATCCCACACAGTTTGGTGTCGTCAGCAAACTTGCTGAGAGTCCTGTCAATCCCACTAACCATGTTGCTTCAAAGATGTTTAACAGCACCAGTCACAATACCAAAACCCGAGGAAAACAACTTGTTACTGGTCTCCAAGTATTAAGGTTATCTAGGAAAATTTGGAAAACAAAGACAGTTCCAGATAAGTGTGATAGCAGCAAAGATCTTTACGTACATCTGAATCTATATGCAAAAACACACATACAAGGGGAAGAGGCAGGAAACAGCCAGCAAGAAATTAAAATCTTGAAACTTCAGTGAATTGGTAAAGTAACAAATGTAAGGAGAAAATGATGGTCCATAGGTGTAAAGTACAATAATGACATTTTCTGTACTGTAGAAGCTATAAACAGGTTCCTAATATCAGTTTTAGGCTGTGGCCATGCAGATGTGGCACAATGTTAGTAAAAGGCAACATAGACTAAGTATTTCTGGTTTATATCTGCAGAGATAAAAAATAGATTATTTGTAGGTTCGAGGAAGATACTTATACAATTTCCATGAAAAACTAAGCAAGGACATATTATAAATACAGGTAAAACAAAAATTTAGATCTGTAAGTCAATGTAATTTGCATTTAATAGCTTAAAGACCTAAAGAGTTCAGAGTTATCTGAGCTATAACTGTTGATTTTCATTGACTGTTGGAACACTGGAAAATCTTCAGAAAAATGGAAACTAAGCTAATGCTAAACATGTATTTAAAAGGTGAGCAGTCCAGATAATTACGTATTTATCATCTTCGGATTGATTCTACAAAATCAGTCACTGATACTGCTTAAATAATACAGAATTTTATAAAGTTACCAATGCTGTGTCCCATCAATAGATGGGTAATTAAAATAGAACCTGACAACCAGAGTGACCATTTTTCACTAAGACTCCAATACTGGAATACATATTATGACACTTCTGTATGGCAACTGACTGTGTACTGCACAGTATTTTGACTACCACAAAACTAGGAGTTTTGCAAGGGCTAAGAACTGGTTAATTTGAACAATGTGGTGTTTCACATGAATGAGGTCATGTCTTTTGCTGATGGCTGTTTACTGCTATTATCGGTTGTCTGGAAGAAAATTGAGAATTATCATTGCTAAAACCTGTAGATGACACATTTTGGAGGACTGGTAAGCAACGATTGAGATGGGTACAAAATGGGGTCACTCAATAAAATGTATGCGCTCAAACAACATGCAATTTAAGACATCCAATCATGAAGCTTTATATGAAACTGCATTACTACAATGGGCACTTTCTCGCCTTAAAATGCATAAATTAAACCATCTAGTAGCAATCATCCTTTCAGTTGCTAGGCATAGGGAAGCTAATAAGTACTAGGTAGGTTCTTGCCACCAACTTGGGTTTCAGTTTTTGTAATATGCCATCTGACCACTAAAAAAAAAAAAAAAGCTGTGAACACAAACTTGCAACTGTATTGCAAGCTAATAATAATAACAATATACCAATAGCTTCCTTTTATCCTCACATCCCACAGAGGACAGAAACAATCTGCCTAGGTTCGGAGTCTTTGCAAGATAAAGAGGCAAATATTTCAGTTATAACTTTCTTGTGCCTCAGAGTTGTTTTTGACAGGAGGAAATAGGGAAATTTCTTCATGATAGAAAAAAAATTTATTAATTTTAAGAAGCTGTGAAGGGCCAGAAGCGTGAATCTAATGAGACAGCAGATGAATAGTTTGCACTTATGGGAAGACCATGATCAAGTAGAGGGAAAGTAACATGCCTTTCAGAAACAGCATTTTTGCAGGATCAGCTCAAGAAAAAGATATTGCATTAGGCAATGCACAGTGTAACTTAAGCTTGCTCTAAAGATATACCACTGAGAATGGTAAGATAAAAGGATGCTAATGGAGTAAACCCAGTAATAAATAGCTTAAATATATAACAAGGATGAATAAATATAAATCCCCCAGTCTGCACAAAAATAAAAAAGCAGAAGGGTTGCAAAGTTCAATCTAAATTAAGATCATATTTCCAGCAGAATTGCAGATGTTTGCAAATAACCGTGCACAGACTGCAGAACACTGGGCAGAAACATAATACTAGCACTAGTGTTCACATGAAGGAAGGCAAATTGGTTACATCTGAGGAGCAAGCAGCGTACAAATCTTTGTTAACACTCATTCCTCAGATCCGAACTAAACTTTAAATCCTGCCACTGAAGACTTCCAAGGAAAAGGACTCTCGTCTGGGAACAGAAAGACCCTGCATTGCCACTTTCCACTTTCTCCCTTACTATGCTTTGTGTTCATGCAGTACAGTAAAGGAAGGCATCAAGAGAGGTCACAGTGCGATCATAGTCAATATCGCCGCATGGAAGCTTTTCAGAATGGGGTGGGAGGTGAGCTTAGCTGGCCCAGGAGTTTTCTTAGAAAAAAGAGCAAGGAGAAAAAAACAATTTTTTTTCCTCTTAGCAACTCCACCATACCCTTATTTTGCTTCGTATTCTCAATTCCAGTTCTCCTCTTCTTTCTCAAAATCTTCCCTTAAAAAGCTTTTTGCTTCTTATAAATCTTTTTGCTCTTTTATTTGTCCTTTACTCTTTTAAAGAGTAGAACATAGCCTCTTGCTATGCTCTTTTAATCCTATCTGTTTTAAACAATAACTCTATAGAGCAAGAAAATGATTGTATTTGGTGGTTCACATATGCACTTTTAGGCTTGTGTGCATGAATTTAGGTGGGAGCACTGACCTGCACAGTCTTGAAAAACTAACCATCAAATGTAGCAATAGAACTGGCTTATGTTCACAAAGGCTCCTGCTAATTAATATGCCAAGAATAGAAATTATTTCCTGTGAATAGAACAAACAACTTATTATACAACTATTAAATATTCAAAACTAAAAAAAAATTATATTTGCCATACAAAACCCACCAATTTAGCTATCAAAATGCTGACCTCTATAGAATTATTTCAATATTTCTAAAAATTATGGTTTTGTTAAACAGCTGCTCATTCAATTGTAGCTACATATGTCTCACTAGAACTGTAAAAAGCATTTTTGGTTGAACAAAAAAGATTAGATTTTATTTGACTAGATTAGATTAAAAAAAAACCTGATTAGTTATCTTTAGTGAAGTAAAGGTTATACATTTCAACTACCATAAAAAATTGCAAAACTTTAGCATATGTAGGGTTAAAGGGTGGAAATGTGCTGTAACTTACAGTGGAAATTTCCACTGCGTGCTTTATTGGCAGAGGAATGAGCCATACCCCTGGTAAGGGGGGGGTGGAGGTGGGGTCTCTTCATAAACACATTGGAATGCTGTGTCACATTATTTTTCCTTGCAGTCTCCTAACCAGTTTTTGCTTTGTTTTTGGTCTTCCTCAATTTTCTGAGGTCACAATGCACGCAGATCTACTAAAACCTGTGGTACATTTGCCTCAGAGCAAACTACAGGATCATATTTTAGCCTGCTCTGCGGTTTTTTTCACACTGACACATCTTTAGTATTTTCTAGTCTTTCCACCCATTTGCTCACACATCCTTTTTCACTATTGAATGTAGCTGTTTCCCCTTTTTTTTCATTCTGTACAACCAACTCTTAATTAGGGATACAGGAAAGACTGTAAGGACAAGAACTGTTCTTCCGTCTGTAAAACAGCAGCTGCTGTCCTTCTAAACTAGTAAATTGTTAGAGGATATGAGAAGAAAGTTAGGAATAATTGGGGAAAAGTTAACTAGAAAGCTCAGAAAGCTCAGCACTGGAACCTGAGGTGTTTGATTTATTTGTCATTGATTTGTAAGAGGTCTTTCATAGTAAAGCAACAAAGTCAGCAGCATTGTCATTCACAATAGTAATGAGTAAAGGCAGCAGCAAAGGAAATGCAAAAATACGGGTTTGGGTGATGAAAAGAACACCAAAAGAGAAGAAGGGGTTAGCAGGAAAAAAGTCACTAAGTATATACACAACCATGAGCTTAATTCAGCTTTTAGCACTTGAGGAATAAAATCATATTCAGTGTGAATGGTTTTCTGAAAGCACCAATTCAGTGGGAATCAGAGCATTTATATACTACTCAATGCTTTGAATTAGTAGGAAAGCATAAAGAAAACATTGGTGGCTATACATCTTTTTGAATTGATTCTGTTGATGAATCCTGAATACTGCTCACAGCTCCTTTTTCACAGCTGAAGAGAATATACTGGCAGCAGAAAGAGTGCAAAGAAATGAATGACAAATACAACTGAGATGTGGGTTTCACAGGAAGAGAGCCTGAGTAGAGTAGGTGTTTCATCTTAAAAAAAAAAAAAGAATCTCAGAGGTGACACAAAATCATGATGAAACTGCAAGTAAAGAGAAAATAGAATCATAAAATAATGAGTTTAGGTTGAAGAGGACCTTTGAAGGTTATCTAGCTCAAACCCCTTCCAATAATAAGCAAGGACATCTTCAACAAGATCACATTGCTCAGAACCACATTCAACCTGACCTTGAATTTTTCCAGGGACGGAACATCTACCACTTCTCTGGGATATCTGTGCCAATGCTTCACCATCCTCCTTGTAAAAAAAGTCTTCCTTGTGTCTTATCTGAATCCACCCTCTTTTAGTTTAAAACTACCACCTCTTGTCCTATCGCAACAGGCCCTAGTAAGTCTGCCTGGACTTTCTTATAAATCCCCTCTAAGAACTGAAAGGCCACAATAAGATGTCCCAGGCTTCTTCTTCAGGCTGAACAACCACAACTCTTTCAGCCTGTCTTCATAGGAGAGTTGTTCCATCTGTCTGATTATTTTCATGGCCCTGTTCAGGACCTGATTCAACTGGTCCATGTCCCTCCTGTGCTAGAGCTGGACACAGCACCCCTGGTGGTGTGAATCATCTCACTTGACCTGCTGGCTACTCTTCTTTTGATGCATCCCAGTATTCATTTGGTTTTCTGGGCTGTGACTGCACATTGCCAGCTCATATTCAGCTTTTCATTCACCCATACCCCTACATCCTTCTCAGCACAGTTGTTCTCAATCCCTTCATCCTGTAGGTTGTATTGATCCTCAACCCAGACACAGGATCTTGCACTTAGAATCATAGAATCACCAGGTTGGAAGAGACCCACCAGATCATCGAGTCCAACCATTCCTATCAAACACTAACCCATGTCCCTCAGGACCTCATCCACCCGAACCTTAAATTACCTCCAGGGAAGGTGAATCAAACACCTCCCTGGGCAGCCTATTCCAATGCCTAATGACCCTTTCTGTGAAAAACTTCCTCCTAATCTCTAGCCTAAATCTCCCCTGGTGGAGCTTGAGGCCATTCCCTCTTGTCCTGTCCCCTGGCACTTGGGAGAAGAGGCCAGCTCCCTCCTCTCTACAACCTCCTTTCAGGTAGTTGTAGAGAGTAATGACGTCTCCTCTCAGCCTCCTCTTCTCCAGGATAAACATCTCCAGCTCTCTCAGACGTTCCTCATAGGGCCTGTTCTCCAGCCCCTTCACCGGCTTCATTGCTCTTCTCTGGACTCCAAGGACAACGAAACCTGAGAACTGACCCTGCAGCATGGCCTTGGCCTTGTTGAACCTCATGATGTCTACAGGGAACCACTTCTCAAGCTTGTCCAGGTCCCTCTGGATGGCATCCCATTCCTCCAGCATGTCAACCATACTACTCAGCTTGGTGTTATTTGCAAACTTGCTGAGGGTGAACTCAATCCCATTTTTTATGTCATTGATGGCAATATTAAACAGAACTGACCCAGTGCCAGGACAGACCCCTGAAGGGGGTCACTGATCTCCATCTGGACATTGAGCTGCTGACTTCTACCCTCTGCATGTGACAATCCAAACAATTCCTTATCTACCAAATAGTCCATACATCAGATCCATCTATCACCAATTTAGAGAGAAGAAAGTTGTGAGTGACCAGGTCAAAGGCCTTACTGAAATCCAAAGAGGTGACATCCACAACTCCTGCCTTGTCCACTGACATAATCACCCCATTATAGAAGGTTGATCAGGAAAGATTTGCCCTTGGTGAAGCCATGCTGACTGTTTTGAATCACCTCCCTGTTCTCCATGTGCCTTAGTGTAGCTTCTAGAAGAGTCTGTTCCATGATCTTCCAAGATACAGAGATGAGACTGACAGGTCAGTGGTTCCCTAGATCCTCCTTTCTACCCTTTTGAAAAATGGGGGCATGTTTCCCTTTTTGCAGTCTCCTGGGAATGAAAGTTTACTTACCTGAAATTCACATTCCTGACTTTACTCTTCACTTGTCCTTTATCCATCAGGACTGCAAACTCGATCACTACAGCCCCAGCTGCTTTCAGTTTTGATGTTTCTGATCAGCTCATATGCGTTGGTGACCAACAGTTCCAGTAATGATTCTTCCCTGGTAGGGGTCCCTATTATCTGATTTAAGAAAATATATATTAAATATTTATCTCAATTTAAACACAAGAGGGCACCAATGAAACCACCCATTAATAGATCTTATTATCTCAAGAGAGAGCATTTTTTTCTGTGCAAAAGTGTTCGCTAAGGTATTTCTTGCTGTAAAGTGTTGCAGTAGTCAGTATTTTAAGGGATTCAGAAAAAAGGTAACAAAATGCAGTGACTCCAGTGAGCAGTGGTGAAGCCCTGCACCTTCTGACTCAGGAAATATGTGGGAAGATTTTACAGAGAACAAGGCCTGGATGCTGTGAGACTGCTTGATACTGAACAACTAACAAAACCTTGAAGCAGAGAGCTGAAAGATAAACACAGGCCAGCTGGGAGGAACCCAGCGGCTAGTTCGCTGGGAACCAGTACCAGCTGAAAGGAAAACAATGGAAATGAACTGTCAACATAGCTGACTCTAGTATAACCTTGTTTCTTAGCATGTGCAGTAGTTCAGCCAATAATATGTTAGTAATAGCTTTATGGACAGTTACCTTTAGCCAATAATACACTGCAGACACCCTCGTGGGCACATAGTTGTGTAACGGAAAGGGGTAAATAGAAAAACAGCTAAGCTGAATAAACACATGCTTGCTCACTGATCAGATTGATCTCTGCATCTGTTTTACAACAAAAATACTTAGACAGAAGATGCTCAAGCAGAAGGTATGATTTCTCTTAATGAGTCTTCCACAAACAGTTGCTGTGGAGACACTGTAGTAAGCAGAGTCTGAGACAGGGCAAACCTGTGGGATGTCATAGCATGACAAATAAACTTTCCTGACACTAAGCACCCAGGACCATGTTTAATGATAACCTAATACCAATATCTGAAAACCGTGAAACCAAGATATTTTTAACACAGGTGGCCAAAGAGTAAGGACCAAGGGATTGCAGTGAACGGGGCTACATCAGGTTGGCAACCAGTCACCAGCAGTGTTTGTCAAGGCTCAGTCCTCAGGCCACTTCTATCCAATTTATTTATAGATAATCTGGATTCAGGGTAATAAAGAGTTGAATACAGCATAAGAATGATGATCCTAAACGGAAAGTTGTCACATCAGAAGGACGGGGTGTGGTTCAGAGGGACCTGGACAATGGTTAATGATCAAAGATCACTTTCTCCAAGCTCAGGAGCAATGCATCCCAATAAAGCAGAAGTCAGGCAAAAATGCCAGGAGACCAAATAACTCATGAACAAGATTAGCTGCAAGGAAACCCAGAGAGAGTGGAAGCAAGGGTAGGTAGCCTGGGAGGAATTTAGAGAAATGATCCAACCAACCGGGTATCACCTTGGAAGAGCTAAAGCCCAGATAGAATTAAATGTGGCCAAGGATGTCAAGGCCAGACAGATTTGGTGGCTTTCTATGACAGGGCCACAGTGTTAGTGGAAAAGTGAAAGGTAACTGAAGTTATCTATCTGTATAAAGCATTTGACACTGTCTTACACAACATTTGGGTCTCTAAATTAGGGAGATATGATTGATGGATCACTGTGCAGATAAGAAATTGTCTGGGTGACCACCCTCAGAGATTTCTGGTCAATGGCTCAATATCCAAGTGGAGAGTGGTGATGAGTGGTGCTCCACAGGCACTGGGACTGGGGCCAGCGTTGTTTAACATCTTCATTGCAAACATGGACAGTGGGATTGAGTGTACCCTCAGAAAGCTGATGACAACAAGCTGTGTGGTGTGGCTGACATGGTAAAGGGAAGAAATGCCATCCAGAGGGGCTTGACAGGCTTGAGAGGTGGACCTGTGAGAACCTCATGAAGATCAATAAACCAAGGGCAAGGTCCCATACCTGGGCCAGGACAAACCCAAACACAAATACAGGCTGGGTGGAGAATAGATTGAGAGTAGCCCTGAAGAAAAGGGCTCGGAGCTCTTCAAAAAGGAAGTCCTAGAAGCTCAGGAGAAAGACATCCCCATGTTCCAGAAAAAAAACCAGCAGGATCAAAAAACAGCTTGGTTGATCAGAGAGATCTTGATAGGTATCAAGAAGAGGAGAAATGTTTGTGGGCTCTGGAAGAGTGTACAGGCATCTTGGGTGGAATACAGGAGAGAAGTGAGATTGTGCAGAGAAAAAATTAGAAGGGCTAAGGCTCAACTAGAAATCAGATTGGCATAGTCTGTGAAAGATAACAAAAAAATTTTTCTATAAATATATAAATAATAAAAGGAGGACTAGGGAGACCATACAGTCCCTATTGGACGCAGAAAGAACAACAGTGACAGGGTATGAGGAAAAGGCTGAGGTACCAAATACCTTCCTTGCCTCAGGCTTTAATTGTAAAGAAAGTTGTTCCCTCTGTGTACAAACCCAGGAGTCAGAGGAGCAAAATGAGGCTCCCATGATCCAAGAGGAGGTGGTCAGAGCCTTGCTTCCCCAGTTAGACACCCACAAGTCTCTGGGGCAGGATTGATCCACCCAAGGGTATTGAAGGAGCTGGTGGGTGTGTTGGCCAAACCCCTTTCCATCATCTTCCAGCAGCCCTGGCTGACTGGGGAGGTACTACTGGACTGGAGGCTCATGTGCCCATCTCCAAGAAGGGTCACAGGGAGGATCCAGGGGACTCCAGGCCTGTCAGTGTGACCTCAGTGCCAAGGAAAGTCATAGAACAGGTGATCTTGAGTGCTATCATGAAGCACATGAAAGAGAACTGGGGGATCAGGTCCAGTCAACATGGGTTCACAAAAGACAGGTCCTGCCAAACCAACCTGATCTCCTTCTATGACAAAGTGACTCGGCTGCTGGACGAGGGAAAGGCTGTGGATAGATCTTCCTGAACTTCAGTAAAGCCTTTCACAGAGTTTTTCACAGCATTCTGCTACAGAAACTGTCAGCCTCTGGGCTGGACAGGCGCACACTCTCTTGGGTAGAAAACTGGTTGGCTGGAGGGCCCAGAGAGTGGTAGGTGTTAAATCCAGTTGGGGGGCAGTGACACATTCCTCAGGGCTCAGTGCTGGGTCTAGCTCTGTTCAATGCCTTCATCAATGACCTAGATGAAGGTATCAAGTGCCTGAGCAAGTTTGCAGATGACACAAAGCTGTGTGGAACTGTCGATCTTCTGGAGGGTCGGGATGTTCCGAAGGGATCTGAACAGGCTGGACCACATATTTCCCTACAGAGTCAGCCTTATGATTGATTTCTTTAATAAATTTGTATGCAAGCTTTCCATTTCAGCAGAAGGAAAAAAACTGGGACATAACCAATCCCTGTATGTAACACTAGCACTCAATATTAAAGTTCAGATTAGTGGGAAAGTTAGAGTTGGCCTCCCTTTTTTCAATAGAGTTGAATTCTGAGAGAAGTAGTTCTTGTTGCTGACACAATATAATGATTTGTTGTTCCTTTTTAAAACACACCTCCATGAAAACATTTGTCTGCACTTTGCTAGTGAGCACAAGAATCCATAAAGAGGAGTTAAGATGCCTGGGCTGGACTGAGTCCAATGGGATGAGGTTTAACATGGCCAAATGGCAGGTCCTGCACTTGGGGCACAACAACCCCTTGCAGCTGTAGACTAGAAGTCTGTCTAGAAAGCTGCCTGGAGGAGAGGCACCTGGGGGTGTTGGTCGACAGCCGACTGAACATGAGCCAGCAGTGTGCCCAGGTGGCCAAGAAGGCCAATGGCATCTTGGCTTGTATCAGAAATGGTGTGACCAGCAGGTCCAGGGAGGTGATTCTCCCTCTGGACTCAGCACAGGTGAGACTTCTCCTTGAATCCTGTGTTCAGTTGTGGACCCCTCACCACAAGAAAGATGTTGAGACTCTGGAGCAAGTCCAGTAGACGAGGTCCTGAGGGACATGGTTTAATGTTTGATAGGAATGGTTGGACTCGATGATCCAATGGGTCTCTTCCAGCCTGGTGATTCTACGATTCTATGATTATTAAGGAGCTTAGTGAAAGAATGAGGAGAAATTGTTTAATTTGAAAGAGGGTAGATTAGATTAGATTAGATATTAGATGAAATATTTTTCATATAGGCTGTTGAGGAATGACACAAGTAGCCCAGAGAAGCCATAGATGCCCCATCCCTGGTAGTGTTTAAGATTGGGCTGCATAAGGCTTTCAGCAATTTCATCTACTGTAAGGTGTCCCTGCCTATGTCAGGGGGTTTGGAACTGGATGATCTTTATGGTCCCTTCAGACCCAAACTGATCTATGATCCTGGGCAATATTCAAACCTTGAATGGAGCCCAGTCCTGGGCAGCTGACTCTGCACCGAGCAGCAAGGTTGGACTAGACAATCTCTTGTCTCAATCTCTTCTAACTTCAACTGTTCAATGATTCTGTTGTTTAAGTCATATAATAAATTCCTCTAAAACATCCCTTACTGTCATGTACATGAATAAAGTATAACATGACATTCTATAGAAAATTCTGATGACTGATTTGATTACCCTTTCAACACATTCAGAGGTTTTCAGCCATGTTTCCCTAGTAGGACACTTGGAGAAGAATGGTATTCTGTGTTCTGCTATACCCTTTTTTTCAAAGACTGAAGGAGTATTTCCACCTGCAAAACATTAACTGAATAAACCAACACCAAATAATCTAAAACATCTGCTTTTTCAAAGCAGATCTGAAAAAGAAAACCAAACTGAAAGCTTTCTAATAAAAATACTGTCTATCAGTATAATCTTGAAGCAGTCTGACAAGTTGCCCAATTCCTTCATGGCTGGTGCCTTTAAAAACTGCTCCCTGTGGTGCAGCTGTTTGCTGAAGTTCCTGCAGTCTGTTTTGTCTTGCCAGTGTTACTGTCCTTGCTCACAGTTCAAAGACTTTGCCAAGCAAAGCACAGCATTTTTATGACATTAAAAATTGTTGTTTATTATTTTTTCTTGCCCTGAGTGTGCCAGGTATTTCTCAGATAATGCATCACAGAAACACATGGGCCTGCCTTAATCTCATTGATAGTCTTCATGCCTCATATGGCACATTTCCATTTTGCTGTGTTGGTTACTTGGTGGTATGGAAACAGCAGCTTCTTCTATTCATGAAGTTACTTCCCTAATCATCTAGAAAACTCAGGACTAGTCCAACCTTCCCCTATAAGCAACTGCTGCCATCTTCATGCAGAGCTGTAGGTTGTGCCAATATAATCAACAGTTACTTTGTCCTTTCCCTGGGATGAAATAAGAGAAGTAGTTGAAAAGCCCATTCATTCCCCCCTCTCTAGCACCTGGCTGGTGGCAAGTTTAACACACCTGTATTATTATGCTGTGGAACCTGGGCATTGCCTTGCTCTCAGACTTTGTTCAAGAAGGTTCAACAGTCTTACACTGCAGTTACGTTTGATTGCCACTGATGTGGAAGATTGCCACTTCTAGGAAGAAGAGACCCTTGTTCACTTGCATAGCAAAACTCTTCAAGCTTTATTATTGCCCTTTTTTGGGTTTTTCTGCCTTTGACAGATAATATTTTATCCCACTCATATGTACGAAGAAGAAAACTTTTTTCAGGTTGTTATTTTGGCCCTGGTACAATATCCTGGGCAATTTTTCACTGACATTTTTTTCTTCTTCTCTAAAAAACAAGAAGTCTTTGTCATCTATCCCCATCTCTAAAGCTCTTCAGGGCCTATAGCCTTATCTTCTATTTCCAATTTTTTCACCAAGATATTGAATTTAGTATTCCGTCGATTACCTTCTCCTGAAATATCCCTTATGATTGTAAGCAATGCTTCAAATCTGTCTTCACTAGGCTGCCTAAAAAGCATGATAATTCAGTTTGTGATTTGCCTGTTATACTGAGCAACAGTATCTCAATGCCCCCTTATATTTGCCTGGTGGTAGCTAATGTCACTTCTTTCATGTTCTTAGATATCTGACAAAAACATCACATAGTGGACTCCTGGTCTATGAATGAGGTTTCTTGGCATTAAAGCAATACCATTATTACTTTATAAGATAATGTGAGTAAGTAGGTAATAATCACAGAATCACAGAACAACCAGGTTGGAAGGAACCCATCGGATCTTCTAGTCCAACCATTCCTATCTAACACTAAACCAAGTCCCTCAAGACCTCATCCAACCGTGCCTTAAACACCTCCAGGGGAGGTGAATCAACCACCTCCCTGGGCAGCCTATTCCAATGCCCAATGACCCTCTGCGTGAAAAACCTCCTCCTAATCTCCAGCCTAAATCTCCCCTGGCGGAGCTTGAGGCCATTCCCTCTCGTCCTGTCCCCTGTCATTTGGGAGAAGAGGCCAGCTCCCTCCTCTCCACAACCTCCTTTCAGGTACTTGTAGAGAGTAATGAGGTCTCCTCTCAGCCTCCTCTTCTCCAGGCTAAACAACCCCAGCTCTCTCAGCCACTCCTCATAGGGTCTGTTCTCTAGCCCCTTCACCAGCCTCGTTGCTCTTCTCTGGACTTGCTCCAGAGCCTCAACATCCTTCTTGTGCTGAGGGGCCCACAACTGGACACAATATTCAAGGAGCGGCCTCACCAGTGCTGAATACAGAGGGAGAATCACCTCCCTGGACCTGCTGGTCACACCGTTTCTGATATAAGCCAGGATGCCATTGGCCTTCTTGGCCACCTGGGCACATTGCTGGCTCATGTTCAGTTGGCTGTCAACCAACACCCCCAGGTCCCTCTCCTCCTGGCAGTTTTCCAGCCAGACTTCTCCCAGTCTGTAGCTCTGCATAGGGTTGTTGTGCCCCAAGAGCAGGACCTGGCATTTGGTCGTGTTAAACCTCATGCCGTTGGACACTGCCCAGCGGTCCAGCCTGTTTAGGTCCCTTTGCAAAGCCTCCCTACCCTCCAGCAGATCGACACTTGCACACAGCTTTGTGTCATCTGCAAACTTGCTAAGGGATGCCCTCACTGCCCTCATCCAGGTCATTGATGAAGACATTGAACAGGACTGGACCTAGCACTGAGCCCTGGGGAACCCCCCTTGTCACTGGCCTCCAGCTGGACTTAACACCATTTACCACCACTCTCTGGGCCCGGCCATCCAGCCAGTTTTCCACCCAGGAGAGTGTGTGCCTGTCCAGGCCAGAGACTGACAGTTTCCGCAGCAGAATGCTGTGAGAAACTGTGTCAAAGGCTTTACTGAAGTGCAGAAAGACCACATCCACAGCCTTTCCTTCATCCAGCAGCCGAGTGACTTTGTCATAGAAGGTGATTAGGTTGGTTTGGCAGGACCTGCCGCTGTATCAAGACTTTTCTTTAAGCTACTTATCTTGATACAGTGTAAAACCTGACAGTAGCTTAAAGTAACAAATTCAAATACAGACTTTCAGTGATGAGCAGGAGGGATCACCTCTATCCCTATAATCACTGAGAAATACTAGATCTTACCAGGAGGTGGTGCTTATGTGCCACTGAATAAAAACGTGTTCTCTCTAATGCTTTAGTTGTTTAATGTTGTTGTTTAATTAATTCTCAAATTTCAGGCGCGTCTCCCACATAGAAGAACAGAAAATAAAACAGTAATTTATCATTTCTGTGCTTCATTTTTAAAAGATTGACTGAGCTGTCAAGAAATAATATCTTTCTTCCACAGGAGATGACTTTTCCAAGATTTTTAAACTGGGCTTTCATCTGATTTTACATGCATATAAACACTGAAATAGGTTTTTAGTGCTGACAAGTATTAGTCCATGCACAACACAATGTGAATTTTTTTTTTTACATGATGGAAACAAGTATGGTGTTGTGAGGTGTGGATTATTAAAGTTTATATTACTAAATACAGGAAGAGAATCTGCAGTTTTTCTAACTTATTTTTACTACTTGGAATTCAGAAAATATTTCTTAAATCCAAGAAACAAAGAGAAAAATATATGCTCAAAAATTAGCTGAAAAAGAATTCTTTAACATTAACTGTGAGGTGTCTCGTTATAACCAGAGTCTTGAATGGAAAAAAATTCTTTTAAAAAAGAACATTTTTATTTGTTCAGTACATTTCATCCCACAAGAACACATAAGTTATTTTAGTGGCTTTTGTCTGTAATATTTACAATTTCAAATGTTCTATTTAGAAAGCTGATTTAATAGAATCACCAGGTTGAAAGAGACCTGCTGGGTCATCAAGTCCAACCATCCCTATCAAACATTAAACCATGTCCCTCAGCACCTCATCCACTCGTGCCTTAAACACCTCCAAGGACGGTGAATCAACCACCTCCCTGGGCAGTCTATTCCAATGCTCAATGACCCTTTCCGTGAAAAAACTTCCTCCTAATGTCTAGCCTAAATCTCCCCTGGTAGAGCTTGAGGCCAGTCCCTCTTGTCCTGTTCCCTGTCACTTGGGAGAAGAGGCCCTCACCCTGCCCTCTATAACCTCTTTTCAGGTAGTTATAGAGAGCAATGAAGTCTCCTCTCAGCCTCCTCTTCTCCAGGCTAAACACCCCCAGCTCTCTCAGTCGTTCCTCATAGGGCCTGTACTCCTGGCAGCCTTAACAGCTACTGCTGACTTTTTGGCCTAATTTCTTGCAGAAAAAAGGCTCACAAGATCACATTCTATTTACGCAACGCTTTGTGAGCCAAGGATTCTCCTCTGTTTAGGCTCTCCGGTATCTCACAAAATACAAATTTCAGTAGAACCTTTTTCCACAGCACAGACATCCCCCGTGTTTTTTCTCATTTTCTGATGCCTGATAAGAACTGAGCTAAAAGCACAGTCTTGGCAAGATTCATTTAAACTGTTACTCAACCAGTGCACACCAGAAACGGGGCTGAGCTAGATCCAGTGCTCATTGAAATACTTCTTGTTTCACAGTCACTCTAGGATCTCTGGCAAGGATGTTGCACTGCCTCTGGTCCTACTTTTTCACATGGTGCCTAAAAGTCCTTCAATAACAGATTGCACGTACTTCTTTCCAGGGGTTTCCCAGGAGGAACTGCCTGCATGGTCACTGTCCTTTCCTCACAGCTACTAGGACTACCAACATCATGGGGTTGAAGCATTTAGTCCTCTTTAAAAACTTGGACTGGCAGAAATGCACCTTTCATTCACGACCTCTGAAGAGAGCTTCTGTTCTGCCATACCTCAACCAGCAGAGCTGAAAACCCTGGCCAAGAGGTTGGAGTAGGGCATTGTGGGACAGTTATTGCAGAACTGCTAAACACAAGAGCAAAGACATGTGTATACTGGACGTGGAGTTACTCAGCCCACACAGAGTTGACTTGCTGCCTGATATGTGGAGGTACATTGAGGTCCTTTCTAAGGAAAGATCTAAACCACAGATCTTGATATTTGTAAATGTGCACACACATTGCTGACTAAATTAAAATCACAAGCTCCTCTTTAAAAATAATGCAGTATTTTACAAAATAAGAGCTTTTCTATCCTGATATACTCTCAGTTGACAAACTAGATTAAGACATTAATACACATGCTGTTGTTTCTTTAACTGTAAATCTTTTGCAGGATTCTTTCATCAGTAGTTCTGAGAGGTTTGATGGGGCTATATATACATGCAACAGGACCATGAAGTTTACCAGACTACCCTGTGTTGTATGTATGGTTCTGGATCCTAGTGTGGCAAACACCAATTTCATACATTTACGTTGTGTTTTACGTATGTTTCACTGACACTTCACTTCTATTAACACTGCAGTTGCCTAGTGTTCTTACAGGTCTTTTTCATCTTCAAGAATTTTGCATACATTAACTAGCATAATCCTCTTAATCCTCTTAATTAATCACTCCAGTACTTACCAAACCTCCCACCCCAAAAGGTTAAGGACCAAGAAGAAGAGTTGCTGCTATAGCATTAGCTATGTTTTAAAGAAATTAGCACAACCCTCACCAATATGCATGTAGAACACTTGATTCTGCTGCAGAAACATTTGAGGTTTTGCATGAAAGTGGAAATTTACAGTACACTAAAAAGAAATTTCAGAAGATTTTCTTACTGCATACAAAGTAAAGAAGAATTTTTGAGAAAAGACCGTATTGCAAGAGAGTCAGAGTGATTTAAAAAAACTGTCATCCAAGTCTAATACTAATGGAACATTGATGATACACACATATTCAAGGATTTCTTTGTAAAGATTCATGTATGTGCATCATCTTTTACACAATACTTTAGTACTGAAAAACACTTCATACTGAGAAATAGGTTCTTTCTCTAACCTAAAACATAAGACATTTTCTTCATACATGGTAACAAAGATGGACATGAAGTTAAAAGAAGAAAATACTGGTTAATCAGGACAGTCAAAGTTACAAGTTTTTCTGAACTCATAGCTTGAGCTTAGCTTGAATGTATGAATCTTTTAAACACAAAGAAATTTTTTTACGTGGGAGACTTCTTTGAGGAGAAAAGGATTTTCAGGGAAGTCATGTGCTTGGGGAGAAAACAAAACAAAGCTTATTCTAAGAAAAGTTTGAAAGCTGAGAAAAGAAAATATGCCTATTCCGAAAGTGTTAAGTGCTGTCAGTGGGACTGTTAATTTTCTTTTGGTTATAAAATTTGGATCAGACTGGAAAAATAAATGATTGAACTTTAAGGACTGAGTCAATCTTTAGAATATTTTCTGCAATTATGCTCTGTAATTCTTTCTTGAACTTTATCCCAAGAAATCTTCACATGCGTGCATTGCATTCTAAGTCATTAAGGGCTTTTTTCCACCTTGTTTTGAATGAATCAAGGACCTACTCCAATAGAGCAATTGCTGTACTCTAAATCAGTAGTTCTCAAGCTACTGTCTGCAGTCATCCACAGAGAGCTGGGTTGTCACATGGTGCTGGCTGTAACCTTGTAAACAGAAATAGAAAAACACTAAAAAGATGTATTAAATACTTTCCCATGACACAGTCTCAGCAAATAAGGCTGAAGTGACCATGCAGTGCTCTAAGAGAACTGGGAGTGTTCTTTGACAAATCTTGGATGCTGGATGTGATTTTGTGAACTTCAAAACACTCCGAACCCTTCCATTGCTTCCATGGAGTATAAGTACTGCTTACCACACAGAAGTCTGTTATGAGAATAACAGTAAAAAGCAGTGAAACCAAAGAGAGGAAGGCAAAATAAAACAAATAAACCTCAGGATGGTCGGTTCCTGTAAACTCAGGGAAACATTGGTTAAGAATTTATGGCAGGCAAGTTCATGGGGAAAAGAAGTTAAAGAGACCTGGCAATTCCTCAAAGAAATGGTATTGAGGAACAAGCACAAATTGGCCCAATGCAGAGGAAGGATGGAAAATGTAGAAAGAGACCAATCTGGCTAAGTCATGAGCTTGTTATTAGCCCCAAACACAGGAAGAGAGCACAGAGAAAGTGGAAATTAGGTTAGACTGCTAGGGAAAGTATTTTTCAGAAGACACAAAACTCAGGCCAAGGTACAAGCAGCTACAATTAGCAAGGAAGACCATGAGTAACAGGAAAGAAATATATAAGTAATTAGTAGTAACAATCAGAACAAGGATAATAGAGCTTTGCTCTATAAGAGACAGGAAAAGTTACAGGGCTTCAGAATTCACCAAAGATAACACCTGTGAACAGGAAGCTTACACACTTAATTGAATGACAAACCATATGACTTTAGCTTAAAATAAGGAATGAACAAGCTATGCAATTTTTTGCTATGTTACAAATGAAAGCAGCTTAAAATGTTTTTCATACTGGTTTGATCCACTATCAAAATTTACATAGCCTTAGGGCATAAGCAGTCCTCTGAGTACATGGGAAAGAAAACTGAGAGATGAGAAGACTCTACAGAGAGAAAATGCAATACAAAACTTTAACAGGAGAGGAGGGAGATGGAAAGAAGAATTGAATTTCCAGTTACTGGAAAAATCTCACTAACAAATAAAGAACTTGGAAATATTACCCAGAGTAACATTTTAGCTAGTTCTGTGAGGAGCAGACCCTTTCAACTCAAGATATTCCATGATTCTGTGAAATCATGTCAAGTCTCCTGCAGTAAAGTAAGAGGCACTTGCAGCTGCAGACACAGCAGATAGTATCATGTTTCCAAATACTCATAAGGGTTTTGACAACTGTCCTATGCAATGTCATAGAATCATAGAATAACCAGGTTGGAAGAGACCCACCGGATCATCGAGTCCAACCATTCCTATCAAACACTAAACCATCACCTTCATGACCTCGTCCACCCATGCCTTAAACACCTCCAGGGATGGTGAATCAACCACCTCCCTGGGCAGCCTATTCCAATGCCCAATGACCCTTCCTCTGAAATTTTTTTTCCTACTGTCTAACTTAAATCTCCCCTGGCGGAGCTTGAGGCCATTCCCTCTTGTCCTGTCCCCTGTCACTTGGGAGAAGAGCCCAGCTCCCTCCTCTCAACAACCTCCTTTCAGGTAGTTGTAGAGCAATGAGGTCTCCTCTCAGTCTCCTCTTCTCCAGAATAAACACCACCAGCTCTCTCAGCCATTCCTCGTAAGGCCTGTTCTGCAGCCCCTTCACCAGCTTTGTTGCTCAAAACCAGATTGGATCCTGTCAGATCCTGAGGACACATTTGTCCTCACAAACAGATTGTGGAAACTTTTGTGACTCTTCTAACACAGAGAGGGTGCATAATTTGTTGGAAAATCATACCCAGATTGTACTTACTTGTATTTAGCTATCAAAATGGAAGAAAGTATCAAGTGGTGCTACGATTTTAATGAAACACAGCAAATGTGCATACAAGAACTATATGAAAACAGGAGTAATTAACCAACCACACAAATACCGGACACGGAACAGCTGGCTGTGGCGGAACTAGGGGTAAATCATATGCTGAACATGACTCATGATTGGCTTGCTGTTACAGAAGAAGTAAAGCTCAAACTAGGTTATATAAACAGAATACAGACCACAAAACAAGTGAAGTAATCTGTCTAGTCTGATTAACATGGATCAAACCACAGGGTGTGCAGAATAGGTGCATTGGGTTTGCATGGCAGAGGTTTCATAGGAGGAGAACTACAGGGGTGACTTCTGTGAAAAGCTACAAGAGGCTTCCCCTTTGTCTGACGTAGCCCATGCCAACCACCTCCAAGACAGAGCAGCCACTGGCTGAGGCCAAGCTCATCAGTGATGGTGGTAGCATCTCTATGATAACATATTTTAAAAAACTGGAAAACAAACTGTACAACATCAGCAATTTCAGCCAGAGAGAGTAGGGAGAACATGAGAGAAACCACCTTGCAGACATCAAGGTTGCTGAAGAGGGAGGGGAACAAAAAGCTCCAAGCACGGCAGCAGAGATTCCCCTTGAGTGAGCAGTGAAGACCATAGAATCATACAATCATAGAATGGTTTGGGTTGGAAGGGACCTTAAAGATCATCCAATTCCAACCTTCCTGCCATGGACAGGGACACCTTCCACTAGACTAGGTTGCTCAAAGACCCATCCAACCTGGCCTTGAATGATGAGGCAGGTTATCACCCTGCAGCTCATGGGGCTTAATGGTGAAGCAGATATCCACCTGCAGCCCAGGGAGGATCCCACATTGGAGGAGGTGGATATCTAAAGGTGGCTGTAACCCTTTGGGAACCCTTGGGATCCATGCTGAGGAAGTTGATGGAGGCCTGTCTGCCATGGGAGGGACCTTGTACTGTAACATGGAAGAACATGAGGAATATTCTTCATGTGGAGGAAGGAGTAATAGAGACAACATATGATAACTGAATACAACTGCCATTCCCCATCTCCCTGTGCTGGTAGGGGAGGAGGTACAGAATTTAGTAGTGAATTTGATCCTGGGAAAAAGGGAAGGGTGGGGTTAAGGTGTTTTTAATATTTGATTTATTTCTTATTATCCTACTCTGATTTGATTGTTAATAAACTAAACTAATTTCTCCTACTCAAGTCTATTTTGCCTGTAACCGTAATTAATGAATGATATCTCTCTGTCTTTATCTTAACTCACAGTCTTTCATTATATTTTCTCTCCTCCAGTTAAGAAGGAGAGAGACAGAGCGGTTTGGTGGGCATGTGGTGTTCAGCCTAGGACAACCCTCTGCTATAGAGTACCTAGCTTGGGGCACTGCTCTTCAAGAAAGGCTTAGATCCACTGGGCAGACGTGAACAGAGGACAACAGTTTTTTCAGATATCTAGACAAATAATCTAAATAAAGTATAAACAAAAGAAGTCTGAAGAGGAATGTGATCATTGTCAAGAATATAAACATTACCGTAAAGAGAAAGAGATGTTTTTCCCTATACATACATGCAACAGCCATCACATGATGGACCCATTTTCTACATACCTATTTACTGTAATTTCCAAAACTTAGACACATTCCTATTTTGCCGCCAGGCATTTAAAAATCATTGAAGACAAACTGAAGTTGTGTTTATGTTGTCATTACTGTGATGAAAGCATCATACCACATAACACTCATACATTCATATTCAACTCCTACTTGGAGAACAGTCATGTTTCAGCCCAGTTTAAGTGTAATACATAAATGAATGTTGCTCCAAAACTCTTCATATTTATTTAAAGCTTCTTCACTTTCCTTTTAAGACAATACATCATCCAAATCTTAATAACGCTCTTCTTTCTAGCTTCCTTTCATGCTCCTCTCTCCCACACAGTAGGTACCAAAAATGCTAACAAGCTACCTTTAATAATACCTCCCACACATACTTGGAAAGCAGTCTTGAAATATATCTGGAAAAAGTAAGTGTTGGTTTCCTGACCACTCCTCTAGACCTACTTTCGCAGTTAATAAACTGCAACTAAACAGAAGAGAAACAATGGCAAAAATTTGCAGCAGATCTACTATGAAAATTCCCGTGAATTCACCCTGGAAAGTAATAGATTGTGATGATAGAAATTTTGGCTATCTATCTTAATTGGTAGGTTTTTTTAAAAAAATCAGGTTTATCCAGTTGTCGAAGATACTGGATCCTCAGGTTTCACGCAAATACAAAGCACTTTACAGCACAAGATGAGCTGCTTTTTCTTTTCCCTTTTTTTTTTTTACTTTTTAGGCTTTTCTTCAGTTCTTCTTAATGTGTTTTGTGAGGCATTAAAATAAATCTTACAAAACACCTAGTTGAGTAGGTTTTTGTGGAAAATAAGACACATCTTAAGGTTAAAGGCTAACCCTCTTTCTGTATCTCAGTGTGCAAACACCACTGAGTCTTTTCTTAGAAATAATTCCTACTGTTGCTTGTTTTGTTTTCTTTTTTTTTTCCCCACAAGGGAATGAGAGAGTAATCTGGATCTGAGAAACATCACGCTTGCAACCATAGGAGTCGATTTACTTTAGTTTCCAAAATGGCTTGGCTGACAAACACATGGTCATCAATAAATCACACAGTGCATGCACAGAAGAAAATTCTTGGAAAGAAACTGAGATTCAACACTGCCTCAAAACACTGTGGTCAGGAATCATTGGTATTTCATAAATCGGCAAGAGAATTAATACCGAGTACCTTCTATTCAGGCTAAAATCTTTCCTCTTTAAAGTTTCAATCCTAGAATATGAAATGTATTTGGAAACTGTTTAGAAGAATTTTTTTTAACTGTTACTCACTTATTGTCCTGATAAGAAATTAAGTTACACAGATCTCTCCTGTTAAGGTATTTTGAAGGTTTAGTTAACATATATCCAGCTAGGTGCTACAAAATAAGTTGAGATTTCAAGTATTACATAAACTACTACTTTTTCTACTGTCACCAACAGATAGTAATGCTTCAGCTTCTCACAATATGTACATGCAAGAGTATATGCGAGGGTGGGTGCATGAGTGCAATCATACAGATACAACAGAACCCTGCTTATTTCATGACAGCATATTGTTGAATACTTGAGGACAAAGGGTTTTAAATACTTGCCAACAAAGCCTAAACACAGCTAATGGTTAAGATGCAGTAGAATCACAGAATCACAGAAGCACCAGACTGGAAGAGACCCACTGGATCATCAGGTCCAAGCTTTCCTATCAAACACTAAAGAAGGCCCCTCAGCACCTCATCCACCTATGCCTTAAACATCTCCAGGGAAGGTGAATCAACAACCTCCCTGGGCAGCCTATTCCAATACCCAATCACCCTTTCTCTGAAAAACTTCCTCCTAATCTCTAGCCTAAATCTCCCCTGGCGGAGCTTGAGGCCATTCCCTCTTGTCCTGTCCCCTGTCACTTGGGAGAAGAGGCCAGCTGCCTCCTCTCCACAACCTCCTTTCAGGTAGTTGTAGAGAGCAATGAGGTCTCCTCTCAGCCTCCTCTTCTCCAGAATAAACACCCCTAGCTCTCTCAGCTGTTCCTCATAAGGCCTGTTCTCCAGCCCCTTCACCAGCTTTGTTGCTCTTCTCTGGACTCGCTCCAGAGTAGTTCCATGTTTGGGAAATAGCTATGAGAACTTCATTAACTTTGCAAAAATCAAGTCCTGAAGAATTAGGAAATCTCCTCTTCAACCTTTGATATTTAAGGTCACATTATTTTCATGCTGAATATCCCTGCAGATACCTGCTCCAACAGATGGTATATTCCTGACCCAAAAAGTTATTGTGCTTCTGTAATATGATGTAGGGAAAGAATACCTTCTGGTAGTATTATTTTGCCAACAGCTAAGCTGACACTCCTACAAGAAATTCCAGTCCAAGACATTTTACATTGGGAAAAATTCTGAGCATTGAAAAAAGATGTTTTATAAATTTTTAGTGGAAATCTGAGGTAAATTTCTTAATAACAATTATGTAACACACACAGCTGCAGGCACAGACAGACATACACAATTTTTCCAGATTGACAATTACAATACTCCTAAAATAGACAAAGATATCAATTGTAAGTTTGAAAATATTCATGAACATAAATATGTTCTGTAGGTAATATCCAGACAACTTTATTGTTGTGGTGACACTGAAATTCTGATTGGATATGATATAATCTATCTTTCTTGTGTTTAGACTAATGGTAGTTATATAGTGATCTGCATAATGCGGTGTTCACATTTTTTTTTAGTGATTGTACTGTCTTTTCCTTTGTATGTGCTTCTGCTTTCCTGTTTTTCAGACTACTGTTATCTTTTTTACGGTGAATTATTTACAAGTACCCTAGCAATGCTACATCTTGCAACTAATCTGAAGTCTCTCCCTCATTATGGTGGTCTTTAACTTGTATTTTACGCAAAAGGGATGATAGTCATTGTATGCTCATCTGATTTCTTTCAGCACACATTTACTGATAGTCTAAGAAAAAGGTAAAATGACATACCTACTAATAAAATAAGATCTTATTCTCCTTTAGACGTAAGAAGAAGCTGTAGTCATTTCTAGTCAACAGTAATTAAGCAGAATAGCAGGGCTTACTTGAAGTTTAACCTCGGAGGATCATACTAAAAGCACTAGTACCAGTACGTAGGTTGGGTCTCTGACCTTAGAGTGACCCTACAGAACTCCTATTACCTGTCTCAGCATCAATGCAGGTGGTCCCCTAAGGATGGAAGCTCCCTAATCCACCTACAGGAGGCTAGAAGGATTAAATAACTGATGTAAGGTTTATTCACAGGCAACTGGACACTGCAGTGTTACATTTCCAAACCACATGGTTCAAAACCTCATACACTAGGTGACACAGCTGCCAATAAAAGGAGGGAATTTGAGTAATTTACCTAAAAATGAAGGAAGTAGGTTTTTTGAGATCAAATCAAAGCTCCTACAAAATCATCTGATTCAATGAAACCGGCTATTCACTCTGTTAAGGTAACTTCAGCTGTTTGTAAAGGTAGCTCTAGTACATATTTACAGATTGAATAAGTACCGTTGAAGTTCACATTTTATTATTTAGAACTTCCCCCCTGGTTTTGTGACCACAAGTCTTACTTTACTCACTAAACACATTTTTTAGGAAAAGAAACACACCATTTTATCAACAGAATCCCTTATGTAGCAACATTTCTCCTCACCTGTAGTTGTCACACGACAACAGACGCACCTATTCTCTGAGCTGAAGAGAATCATGTGGTGGTAGAGGGCACATTTACCTACTCTTTCTTTTTTCCCACCTTTCACTTATGACCACTGATGGAAGCAAGAATTTTACAGGCAGGAGTTTGACATGATGTGGCACAGAATGGTCATTGTCATATTCTGATACAACATTCCTTCCTGTTCAGGAACAATTAAAGACTGATGTGATTAGGTGCTGTTTAACAGGTAGAAACTGCACTGCAGAATGCTAATCTTCAATGCAGCTCAGACATTTGATATTGCCTTAGTTGTGTTAACATGCATTGCTTTCAAATCCTGCTCTGTTAAAATGCAGATTTTATATCTGGGGAATTTAAATCAATTCATGATGTCGTAAAACAAGAGATTTGGTAGTGGTTGCTTTTATTATAATTCTATGTGTCAAACCTAACTTGCTATGAAAATATGAGTTTGTCTGTCTACATAATTTAGAAATAATCTGTACTACACAGAGGAATGTTGATTTATTATATCCGCTTGTCGCAGTGTCGTTTTAGCAACTTAATTTTTCTGTGCAACTGTGCATAAGGTAGAAAAATAGTTATAACTGAAGAAGGGAGAGTTACAAATTAACCCTAATTAAAGAAATCTGAAAAGTTCCCAAACACATGGCTTACATAACCATATTTTTCTAAAGAGAATTCTGGGGGTTTTGCTCCATTCATCACATAGTCATTGGAAAAAAATTAAGATGCCTCTTTAGACATAAAAAGTTATCTGCAATAACATATTAAATGCTGTCCAAATACATTAAAGACCATAACATGGGAAACAGAAAAATAGTGGAAGCTTTAGAAAGGCAAGTATTGTGAAAGGAATACTGTCACAATGCCTGGATTACTGGTAGGTTTAGGAAAATATTTTCCAGTGCAAAAGAAACAGTGTTCCCTCTCCTGATGACCATGCCTAAAACTTGTAGCCCACAAAATATAAGAGGAAATATCTGAAGGCATCCTACAGCAGCAGAGATCCTCAGTCTTTGTTTGCCTTGCATCACTGGTGTGAGACTTTTATCATTTGTTTGAATGATGTATTTGAATTGCTTTTATTGCAAGCATTTGCTGCCCCCAAGAGTCGACAGCTCAGTTCCCATGGTGCCAAGTCCTTTCTTAAAAGATGTTTTACACGTATTGTATCACATGTTTCTGTGGTTGCTATGGCAATGAAAGTACTTGCCTTTTACAAAATTGCAGAGTGAAAAACAGGGGTATAAACCACAAACACTAAACAGCAGTGTTCTAAGTTAATTTCTGAGGGGAGTTGGCTAATTTGATAAGTAATGTTATCGATGTTGACTGTAATTTCTTTCTGCTGACTATTAACATGAAACTGAAGCAACAAAATGAAAATAACTCCCTTATGTAGACAACAGATGTTCTGTTATTTGATTTGTGCGCTATTTGCATAAATGTATACTTGAATGTGTACATCTGTTAGAAATGTCTCAATAACTGGTCAGAAGAGAAGTATTTAATTATTTCTGCATTTTCGTGTACAATATACTCACCCCATTATTTTCTAATGCACATCTTTATTAGTGTTTTTACTGAACAATGACAATGTGGCTATTTGTGTCCAGAGTTAAAATAGAAAGTAATCTGTACTCTATAAAACTAATATTTTAAAGCATAAATGTCCCACCCAGTCCAATGTAAAGAGGAGGCCAGAGTGCCCTTCTCCTAAGGCTGCTAACCTACAGAGGAAGACAGTCAACTGGGATACTGTATTTTTCAAGGAAATAAAGGACAGGGACACTGATAAAACAGAAGCATAGACACAAAATAACAGAAGAAGGTCTACTTGGGCAGAATAAAAGATAATCCACCATGTAACTGACTCAGCATCTCAGACACAAGATTGCTATATACGCTATACCCAAACAAGCAGAAACATTTTATATGCACAAACTATAAATGCCACAAATACCTGAAGAGGAATGAGAAAACCTGGCAACAAAGTCAAATCAAATAGCAGATAGGAAATAAATTACGAGTGTGCAAAGTGATATGCCTAAAGAAGAAATTTTTTTTGAAGTGCTTATACCCAAGTAAGCTGATATTAAGCAAAAAAAAAAGGAATGTCTGCACACTGCACAGTTCTATTGCACCATGCTTATAATAACAGATCGGCCACATTTGTCTGAGTAGTGCTTTAAATCCTTTTTCTTCTGTTGGAAAAAACTTTTTCCAACAGTTAAGCTCCTATAAATGTTTCCAATGATCTAGGAATACATTTACCTTACAGCTCATGCTATCATATTTCTACTACCCCAGTCTCAGTGCCACTCAAATCTTTCTGTATGACCATAATTAATATCAGGTGCCTCCCAATCTTCTGGCAGCACGTACAGGCATTATAGGCACTCTTGCCTTGACTTTATGTTCTGGAACTGTTATGTAAAGGAGAAAAGAAATTACATGAGAAACTAGAGGAAAAGTGAGGCCACTGAGGTTGTGTGAATTAACTACAGTGTCTTATAGGACATCTGTAACTAAGCCAAGACATGTTGCCAGATTACTGGGGCCTAGCCCAATGTCTAAGCTGCAAAACAGTGCTTGTGGTTAGTAATAATACTAAGCCAACTAGTCCCTAACACCATCACTGACACAAAAACATGATTTTTTTTTTTCCTCTTAATGATACCAATGGTAAAAATTTTATTTGTAATAAATTGTTGTCACATATAAGTATTATCTTGCATTCTTTATGTATCACAAATATTTTTCCTGCTTGTTTAATTAGTGGGAATGTTGTTTACTTAGTAGTAGTTCTAGAAATTACTTAGCACGTACCACACAATATTAGTTTCTTTGCTCTTGCATTTATTGAAATAATACTTAAGCTGTTAATTCTTGTTAACTTAACTTTTACAATGCTCATGTGAAATGAAGGGAAGAGGTATCACTTTACACATAAAATAAAGTGATTGAGTAGATGCTTACTAATTCTGGGATTTCCCTGAAAGCTGATGAGAAACAACAACAAAAAAAGCAACAATAAAACCTTCCAAGTTTTTCCCTTCATTTTCCCCTCTTTCCTTTTTTTTTTTTCTTTAGTTTGCTTTTGTTTGTTGTCACAAAAAGGGAGACTTTCTCAATGACTACTACTTACTCTCCTCCTCTCTGAGCTATGGGCTGCATCATCCTTCCACTTACTTACACTTGGAGTTGACTGGTTCTTGTTGGTCCACTTCAATGGTTACTTTAGTCTCCTTAAGTTGCTTAAGAGAAACTGACTACAAAAAGCTGGATAGGCTTTTGCTGAAAGTAATGCACTAAGGCAGCTAAGGGTAATATCAGTGTGAAAGCAAGGACTAGGATAAGGTACATAGCGCAAGGAGAGCAAGGGAGAGGAGCAGGAAGGGAGTGGGGTATTAAAGGATGGTCTCCATGTTGGTTTGCTCCGTTTCATAAGAAACAGCAGCCTAAATCTCATTTATATCCATCTATCTCAGCATTTTTCAGCCTCATTTCTTACCAGTTCTCTGCCCATAAAATTCTGTCTTGTGTGGGCTCGACCCCTCTTCCCTCAATTCAATATTCCATTCCCCTTACCCACTTGGTCCTTGCAAGTCAACACTCAGCTCCCCATACTGCCTGATTCAATCCTTGTTTCCACTGCTCTTCAGTCAGGTGTCTCTTTCCACTGAACTGTCTACACTGAGTGCAGGAGAGACTCCACTGCACCTAGGAATTGCCTACCTGGAACTAAGCTGGCCCACAAGCAGCTGGGAGCAACTGTGCCAAGAGAGGTTTTGTGCTTTGGCTACTAGACAGTACGCACAGCTGTGTTTTTGGAATGACGTGTACAGGCTGGCCAGGATCAGGAACTGAGAGCGACTGGCTCCATCAATCTTCAGATTAAGGCACTGAACTCTTAAGAAGTCTTGGAGTATATTCCAAGTGAGATAATTCAAAGCGTAACTCGGCTCTGTGTGGGTGGAGCTCCATGGGAATAGCTACAAGCTCACTCTGCCAAATGCAGATACCATAGTAAAAGAGGTGGCAGGGCTTTTCAAAGAAAAGGTTGAGAGAAATCTTTTTTAATCTGACAGAGAAAGAGAAAAAGAGAGAAAAGAGAAATCTTTTTTAACCTAAAAGAGAAAAGGTTTCTTCCCTCTAAATGGAAGCATTTAATATAAAAACACCCCTCCAAATATTCAAACTATGAAAGATGTTCAGTCTAAAATGTGAGGAACAGCTTGAAAAACTTATAATCAACCAAAGGCAGATCCTTAATAAAAACATCATTCAGCTTTCATGGAAAAAGTGCTACAAACCCTACCTGTAATTATTTGCTTATACATTACAGCTGCAGGGCTGTATGTTTTCCTGCAAGTTAATACAAGTTACAGCCTATTTCTTGCAAGTTCAAGGAAGTGGGTCTCACGGAATTGTCTGCTAGGAGAAAGTAATGGCACAGGAATTAGTTTAAGCAGCACATTCACACAATTCTGTGGGATTTTTTAAGAAACCCAAATTATCATCATGTTTTAAGAAACAGGCAGATTCACAGTAGAAGTCAAGATGTCATATGAGCTTTTGCAGACAAAGAGGGAGTTTTCATAATTATGAAATTATGAAAAGCCTGAAATGCAAGGACAAGAACTGTGGATGATTGGCAGAAGTTAGCTCGTGACATTATTCTAAAAGGTAAGTAATGTTGTTCCATAATGAACTAGAAAGAATTCATTAACTGCTTTAAAAGATCTAAACTGCATGTACATAAAAACAGTACATAAAACCAGTGCATGTACATTAAAAAAGGTGATCTTGAGTGCTATCATGAAGCACATGAAAGAGAACTGGGGGATCAGGTCCAGTCAACACAGGTTCACAAAAGGCAGGTCTTGCCAAACTAACCTGATCGCCTTCTTTGACAAAGTGACTCAGCTGCTGGACAAGGGAAAGGCTGTGGATGGATCTTCCTGGACTTCAGTAAAACCTTTCACACAGTTTCTCATAGCATTCTGCTACAGAAACTGTCACCTCTGTCCTGGACAGGCGCACACTCTCCTGGGTAGAAAAGTGGCTGGCTGGAGGGCCCAGAGAGTGGTGGGAAATGGTGTTAAATCCAGTTGGGGGCCAGTGACACGTTCCTCAGGGCTCAGTGCTGAGTCTAGCTCTGTTCAATGTCTTCATCAATGACCCAGATGAAGGCATCAAGTGCACCCTGAACAAGTTTGCAGATGACACTAATCTGGGTAGAAGTGTTGATCTGCTGGAGGGTCGGGAGGCTCCAAAGGGATCTGAACAGGCTGGACCACATATTTCCCTGCAGAGTCAGCCTTATGATTGATTTCTTTAAAAAATTTGTACGCAAGCTTTCCATTTCAGCAGTAGGAAAAAAACTGGGACATAACCAATCCCTGTATGTAACACTAGCACTCAATATTAAAGTTCAGATTAGTGGGAAAGAGGTTTGGTTTAGCTTTTTTCAAGAGAGTTGAATTCTGAGAGAAGTAGTTCTTGTTGCTGACACAATATAATGATTTGTTGTTCCTTTTTAAAACACACCTCCATGAAAACATTTGTCTGCACTTTGCTAGTGAGCACAAGAATCCATAAAGAGGAGTTAAGATGCCTGGGCTGGCCTGAGTCCAATGGGATGAGGTTTAACACGGCCAAATGGCAGGTCCTGCACTTGAAGCACAACAACCCTATGCAACTATAGACTAGAAGAACTCTGTCTAGAAAGCTGCCTGGAGGAGAGGGACCTGGGGGTGTTGGTTGACAGCAACTGAACATGAGCCAGCAGTGTGCCCAGGTGGCCAAGAAGGCCAATGGCATCTTGGCTTGTATCAGAAATGGCGTGGCCAGCAGGTCCAGGGAGGTTATTTTCCCTGTGTACTCAGCACTGGTGAGACCGCTCCTTGAATCCTGTGTTCAGTTGTGGGCCCCTCAGCACAAGAAGGATGTTGAGGATCTGGAGCAAGTCCAGAGAAGAGCAATGAAGCTGGTGAAGGGGCTGGAGAACAGGCCTTATGAGGAACAGCTGAGAGAGCTGGGGGTGTTTAGCCTGGAGAAGAGGAGGCTGAGAGGAGACCTCATTGCTCTCTACAAGTACCTGAAAGGAGGTTGTAGAGGGGAGGGTGCTGACCTCTTCTCCCAAGTGCCAGGGGACAGGACAAGAGGGACTGGCCTCAAGCTCTACCAGGGGAGATTTAGGCTAGGTATTAGGAAAAAAAATTCAGAGAAAGGGTGATTGGGTACTGGAATAGGCTTCCCAGGGAGGTGTTTGATTCACCATCCCTGGAGGTGTTTAAGGCACAGGTAGACAAGGTGCTGAGGGACATGGTTTCGTATTTGATAGGAATGGTTGGACTCGACGAACCAGTGGGTCTCTTCCAACCTGCTGATTCTATGATTCTAAATAGACCGAATTCCTGTTAAAATTTATGTTACCTTGATCACCTTTGTTCTGTATATCTCTAAAGAAATGCATGATGAAGGAAGAAAGTTGAGAATGATCAATAGCAATAGGCATTGGTTCTGGAAGATACAATGCACTATATGTCTAAACTAGATTTTTGTTATGACAGAACAAAAAGCTGTATCCTTATAATGCTGTTTGTCATGAACTTGCTAAATAAAATTTAAAAAGGGATCTAAGTCAACATAGTCTTTTTTCCTGTGGAAGTGACAAATGTGGTCATGTGCATTAGCAGAGAAGATACCACTATACATTGTGGCTGGAGTATAAATAATGTTTGGATACTTTTGAATTCCTATTGAAAAAAATACACAATGGAATAAGACACTTGTAATGTTACTGGATTTCTTTAATTTTTTTTTTTTAACAGAATTTATAAGAAGTCTGGTTCTGTTGAATATGTTAAGATTGAACTATATCAAGTAATTCCTCGCTTACAAGTCTAAGATTGTCTTCCCAGTCAGCACACAATAAAAAAAGTGTTATATACTCTGTTTACTGGAATTATAGTATGCTTCCAACATCCCTCTGCTCTTTAGGTACTTGTAATACATACACAAACCTCTGTCCTCACCTCGCCTTTCACAGATATTGTACAAGACTCAGCAAGTACCCAAAATCTCTGATAGTCATCTACAAACAACTCAACCTTTAGGTACTAGAAGGGTAGTCAGTCATCATGCTTCATCTACCCATTAAATAGCTCACACTGCAAAACTAGACATCCCCAAGAAACAAGGAAGGCTGGAGTCAGTATCATACGTTAGCAGCACTTATGTTTCAGAAATTTCTGGCAAACTTTTCTTTCCTAATTGGGGAAACCAGAGAGTTGGCTGTGTTTACAGAAGAATCCAAGTTGTTCCCTAGGTTTTGTATTTGGATGATGTTTCACCCTGTTTAAGCCATCAGTCAAAGAAGAGTAAATGTACTTGTTTCCACATTTCAACTGCGTGGGTTGCAACTAACATACCTATCAGCCTGAGTGGAGTCTGAAACTTCCCTGGATCAGAGGTACATTTATCATCAACCATTCAGTATCTAGCATAACATATTATATTTTTTCACTAATGAGCTGCCAGCAAAATGCCATCTGCATACTTGTCTGTGTTGGATAAAGTGAAGGTGGCTGGAAATACCTGGTGGAAATGCAGACTCAAGCTGATCTAAGTAATTCAATTTCTTTTGTGCCTAGAATAACTTGCTGCAAGACAGGACATCCAGTGGGGAAAAGAAGATCTGGAGAGAAAAATGAGTGACCACTGAAAAAGAACCAGCAGTCTGTTTGAAACCAGACTGATGTTTGAGACTTCACCAGCATTGTGGAGACTAGGTGGGCTCAGCTACCACAGCATGTTCAGCCACAGACATGTTGTTGAATGCTAACAAGAGTCACAACGTGCCTGTTGTGCAGGAGGCATGGTGCAGTCCAGGAGTAAAGATGGGGTGGTCAGCATAATGTTGTTTCACATGACTTCCCTGTCCTTTGGCAGGGCACAATGTGATCCAGAGCAAAAGTCCAGGTGGGTCAGTACAGCAGGTCCAGCTAGTGGTGCACACAGAGAGGACAGGTCTGCAATGTTCCCACCACCACCACTAGCCTTCTGGTGCAGCAGGAGCAATTCAAAAGTCTCTGCTGAGTCTCCCCAAAGGTTGGGAGTGGATGTCTGGTCTTGATTGTCTCTAATTCCTGCATTATCTGCTGACTGTCTGTTGCCATGCTCCCAGATTGTCCTTCTGGAAAGTTCTCCACGTATCAGGAAGGACTCAGCTGAAAGCAGCCTAGGTAGAGGGAGCAATATGAATGATCTCAGGGAAACAGAGCTTTGTACTTTTTTTCTCGCAGCTTTCATTGAAGAAGCATGGATCTCTCCGTGGCACAGAAGACACATTCATAAGTTTGTGTTATCATAGGAAATTATGCCCATTTTCTAACCCACCGTGACTGACTGTGACATTTCAAGCTGGTTTATAACTAGTTCAGTAATATTTACCACTATTTAAGAAATAGAATATCTACAGTAAGGTGTGCAGTATATTATGGATGAGGTGGCCTGAGATCCACCTGAATACTCATCTAACTGAACCTTTTTTCCATATTTGAGTCATATTCAATAATGCTTTTAAACTTTTTGGATAAGATTTGGTATTTAACATATATTATGCACAGCCTTATTTTCAGCTGTAGGAAATGCAACACAAGCAGTGTCTGGACTGTATTCATGTTTTTCAATTGATATATTACAGTATAATATATGAAAAACTTTCAAAACAAGCTACAAAACAGTGGGTAATAAATTGCGATTCTTGCCACAGGAAGGTGAACAGAAAGCTCCCAGACCAAGACTTAAAGCCAGACACTGTACTTCCTGTCTTCTAGATCTTCTAACATGTAAATTGACCATTACAAAGAGGATTAACTACTAGAAGTGTAGGACTGGAGCCCAACATTCAGCTCTGCTCTTTACTTACCGCCAGAGTAGGCCAGGTGTCCAGAATCCTAATGCTCAGCTCTGTAGTTGGGGTTTATATGATCTGCATACTAAGCACAAGTCACCATTGTTTTCTGGCTTTAATTTATTGGTGGCCTTAACAACTGGCTATTTCACTGCTAATTGTACTTTAAATTGTGAGTACAAAATCAAAGTGCAATTTGGACTCTAAACACGCACTTTCATGAAGTACAATTATCTAAAAACTGTTTATTTTATCAGAGAATTAGATTTATGCTCAGAACATTTAGGCTTTCTCACAGAAATTCGCCTTGTGGTATTTTAGTTATGTTAATAGCTTAAGCTTATCGTTATTTTCCTAGGAGAACTTTATAGTATGTACTAGGAACGGGATGATCATATAAGAAAGCTCTTTCAAAAGTCGCAATAATTTAATCACAGGCCTATCTGTCATTGTGAAACGAAGCCTCAGGCATTTGAGAATCTCCCCTCTCAGTTCTTCTTGCAAAAATAGGCTCAAGTACTCTGATGAATTCCATTTGGAAAACTTGTCTTATTTACCAAAAGTCACCACATGACTTCAGTTTGTAGTTTAAAGTATATTTTGTCCGGATGGCTGTGGCCTGGCAGCAAGCACAGAGTCCACTGTGCCTGACCACAGATCTGGTACAGTCTAGTCCATATCTTCTAAGAAGAGCTTTCCACTTGGAGGAAATTAATTTGAACTACATAGCTTGCCAAATACTTTAGGATTTGTCTTCCTGAAAGTTGTTGAGGAATAAAAATAGCCAGTTTCTTTCTTTGGAACACAGTGCATTTTACAGCTCTTGAAAGGGATTTCTCCTACTAACCCATTTTTGTAGATAAAAAATAAAACTTGAGTAATTTATCCTGGGTCACACTAAGCAATCCTTGCAAAGCTGGAGGTCGATTCTCAATCTCTCATTTCTACCTTGTGCTCTAATAACAAGATCATCATTTTTCAGTAGAAACTGAGGATCATCTTGATCTACACAAGATACAGTGCATGGCACATAACTCAGAAGCAAGATCCACTCTACAGAGTGCAAGTCTACATGCCTACTCTTCTAAGGTCTGGATTCTTCTTTCCATATCAAAATACTGTCCAGGCATATCACAGAATCACAGAATCACAGAACAACCAGGTTGGAAGGGACCCATCGGATCTCCTAGTCCAACCATTCCTATCTAACACTAAACCAAGTCCCTCAAGACCTCATCCAACCGTGCCTTAAACACCTCCAGGGAAGGGGAATCAAACACCTCCCTGGGCAGCCTATTCCAATGCCTAATGACCCTCTGTGTGAAAAACCTCTTTCTAATCTCCAGCCTAAATCTCCTGTGGTGGAGCTTGAGGCCATTCCCTCTTGTCCTGTCCCCTGTCACTTGGGAGAAGAGGCCAGTTCCCTCCTCTCCCCAACCTCCTTTCAGGTACTTGTAGAGAGTAATGAGGTCTCCTCTCAGTCTCCTCTTCTCCAGACTAAACAACCCCAACTCTCTCAGCTGCTCCTCATAGGGTCTGTTCTCCAGCCCCTTCACCAGCCTCGTCGCTCTTCTCTGGACTTGCTCCAGAGCCTCAACATCCTTCTTGTGCTGAGGGGCCCACAACTGGACACAGTATTCAAGGAGCGGCCACACCAGTGCTGAGTACAGAGGGAGAATAACCTCCCTGGACCTGCTGGTCACACCGTTTCTGATACAAGCCAGGATGCCATTGGCCTTCTTGGCCACCTGGGCACACTGCTGGCTCATGTTCAGTCGGTTGTCGACCAACACCCCCAGGTCCCTCACCTCCTGGCAGTTTTCCAGCCAGACTTCTCCCAGTCTGTATCTCTGCATAGGGTTGTTGTGCCCCAAGTGCAGGACCCGGCATTTGGCCGTGTTAAACCTCATGCTGTTGGACATTGCCCAGCGGTCCAACCTGTTTAGGTCCCTTTGCAGAGCCTCCCTACCCTCCAGCAGATCGACACTTGCACACAGCTTTGTGTCATCTGCAAACTTGCTAAGGGTACCCTCAATGCCCTCATCCAGGTCATTGATGAAGACATTGAACAGGACTGGACCTAGCACTGAGCCCTGGGGGGCACCACTTGTCACTGGCCTCCAGCTGGACTTAACACCATTTATCACCACTCTCTGGGCCCGGCCATCCAGCCAGTTTTCTACCCAGGAGAGTGTGCGTCTGTCCAGGCCAGAGGCTGACAGTTTCCGCAGCAGGATGCTGTGAGAAACTGTGTCAAAGGCTTTACTGAAGTCCAGAAAGACCACATCCACAGCCTTTCCCTCATCCAGCAGCCGAGTGACTTTGTCATAGAAGGCGATCAGGTTGGTTTGGCAGGACCTGCCTCTGGTAAACCCATGTTGACTGGGCCTGATCACCCGGTTCTCTTGTAAGTGCTTCATGATAGCACTCAAGATCACCTGTTCCATGACTTTCCCTGGCACTGAGGTCAGACTGACTGGCCTGGAGTTCCCCGGATGCTCCCTGCTACCTTTCTTGTAAATGGGAACTACATCAGCCAGTCTCCAGTCCAGAGGTACCTCCCCAGTCTTCCAGGACTGTTGGAAGATGATGGAAAGGGGTTTGGCCAATATATCCGCCAGCTCCCTCAATACCCTAGGATGTATCCCATCTGGCCCCATGGACTTGTGGGTGTCCAGCTGGCCAAGCAGGGCTCTGACCACCTCCTCTTGGACTATGGGAGCCTCGTATTGCTCCTCTGTTTCCAGGGTATCTACACAGAGGGAACAGTTTTCTTTACAATTAATATTTGACAGATAGTTTTTTATTATTCCTCTGTGTTAATCAGATTTGCAGTTGCCCATGATGGAAGTATAATTTCTAACATGATGGGCATTGCAAGGTCAGAAAAATGTCATGAGATGTGTGGCAACCATACAGTCAACTCTTGGTTATGTGTAAGTAGTTATTTGTATTGTTCTGTATTCAATCTTGTGAAGCAAGCTTGAGTCCTTCTGCTGTCAGAACATCAAAGAATTGTGTTTGTGAAATACGGTCCTTGTGTTGCCAGACATGGAATAGCCTGTGAATCTCCTAAGAGCAATGAATCAGGTTAAGGTGCTTGGAACAAAAGAATGAACAGAATATAAGTAGAAACATAGGAACACAAAGAAAAAAATACTAAAACCAAACTGTATCTCAGACTCTCATGATAAAAGTAAAATCCTAGTTGCAAGTGCACTTGTAAAACTATAAATTCATTACAAAATACTTTACAAGGATATATTAACATAATTCTGGTAAACATTGAATCTGGATTGAAGTTTGTAAACATTTAATGGGTTTTGATATGTGATAAGTAGTAGATTTTAAATTCTCTGGGCAATATGTAAGCTCAAGTATACTTTGATTTTTAATTCCTAGAGCTGAAATCCTCCCCAAATGGATTGGAATCTCTGTAATTTACTTGAATGAATGCACCCACTACTGAAATGCAGACTTCTTCCCTCAGGGCCCTGCCCTGCAAAACCGTACACAGTAGTTGTTTCATGCCGTGCAGCAAGCAAGCAAAAAGAGTGAAAAAAGTTGTAGGGTTTTTTCTTCTACCAATAGTAACCTAGATTTTCTTTTCTTTTTATTTTTCCTTTTAGTCTTGGCAAAGACACAAAGGTAATAACCCTGCTTTTAAGAGTACTGTTGTAAGTATTTTCACTCTTCAGATGAGGGCAAGGGCTTGATTTCACAGAATCACAGAACAACCATGTTGGAAGGGATCCATCGGATCTTCTAGTCCAACCATTCCTATCTAACACTGAACCAAGTCCCTCAATACCTCATCCACCCGTGTCTTAAACACCTCCAGGGAAGGTGACTCAACCACCTCCCTGGGCAGCCTATTCCAATTTCATACTAATAATTTCCTATTTCATACTTCATTCTAGTGTTACCAGCAGTTGGCATGCTACAACTTTGCTGCAACAATACATAAGGTACTATCTAGCACAAAGAAACTACTAGGAGTTGAAAAGCTAACTTGATAGCAATGGCAGCAACACTTTTACCAAGCTACATCATGCAACTATTGAACTGTAATTTGAGAGATTATAGATTTGGAATCTCTCAAGTTTGATTGGTGTTTGTAACACTAACCAAGGATCTGGCTGGAGTCTGTAACACCTACAGCATTTTCTTCAATGAAAACAGGTTGAGCAGCTGCGAGGTGACAAATTCAACTGTGTTACTGGAAAATTAGCATTAGGCTTGATAAAAGTTATTAATCAGTCTTGCTGCTACTCCATTTTCAAAGCAAGAAGTATTAAACTGTCATTATTCATGAACCCTGACAAATGTAAACAGAGTATTGAAACTTTACTGAACTTAAATTTTTCAAGATTGTTGGTTATTTGTCTTTAGAAATTTAATACTGTTAGATGACACAGTCTTGGCAGAGCTCTGCTTGTGCATAGGTATTCTTTTGTTGGGATCTAGAGCTGAAATAAGTTTTAAACACCTACCCATGATTCTTTTCTGTATGTTTAGAGTGTACTGTGTGTGCATAGGAAGAAGGTTAAAAGCCTGGAACAGAGACAGAGTGATTCAACCTGTTAAGATTGAAAGATATATTTATTTTATCAGTGCTTAAATGGTTATATTCATGCATGATTTTTGTACCTGTCAAGAATTGTAGTCTTTGTCAGCCTGTTCTACAGATTTGGAAAGAAAAGTTAGTTTGGCATTCTGGCAGCTACACAAACACATATCTGCTTTTTGGCAATGTTTTCACTTCTCCTATTCTGTGTTCCTAACTTTCACTCTGAAAACCTTAGAGGTATCTCAGCTAGTGTTTTTATAACTTGCTAATAATTCATGTGTCTAGGTTATGTGGAAGAGATTTCTGTGGTTAATCTAGAGTAATACACGTTTATGTGGCAATTCCCATTGAAGGATAACTAAGTGTTTTTCAAAGGTTTGTGAGCTGAGGGAGACTCTTCACTTTTATTTTCTTAAAGAATAAGGCACAGACCGTATTTTCAAAGCTTTCCCTTATGTCTGTGAATAGTTCATTTTTCAGAAAACCAGTTTGAAATATTTATAGTGACAACCTGATGCTGAGCCTCTACCTCATTGTTTTTCTTGAGTGGTAATTGTAAACACTCAGTCCTTGTGAAAATCAAAGAAATAGCTGTCTCAAGTAGCTTAGAAAAATGGTGGGCATTTTTGAAACTAGTGAGCTACATGGTACATCAAAAAATACACAAGTTCTGTTCTGAGTACAATTTGATTGCAGCTGCAGAATTCTCCTATTCTATATGTTTATTACTCTCAAAGAGGTTTTAGATTTGCTGTGTGGTTGTCAGCAAACAGTATGTTGCACTCGATGTATGAAGCCCAGCTGCTTTAGCAGGAATCATTCCTTTCCGTTATGACTTTGGCATTTTACTGCTGAAGAGATTAGGTGAAGAGCCTTGTAATGAACAGCTATTTAGATTAAGGAGGAAGAGAAGAGAAGAGAAGAGAAGAGAAGAGAAGAGAAGAGAAGAGAAGAGAAGAGAAGAGAAGAGAAGAGAAGAGAAGAGAAGAGAAGAGAAGAGAGAGAAGAGAAGAGAAGAGAAGAGAAGAGAGAGAAGAGAAGAGAAGAGAAGAGAAGAGAAGAGAAGAGAAGAGAAGAGAAGAGAAGAGAAGAGAAGAGAAGAGAAGAGAAGAGAAGAGAAGAGAAGAGAAGAGAAGAGAAGAGAAGAGAAGAGAAGAGAAGAG